>JAFEMH010005905.1:0-144675 GCA_022495995.1 Adenophora triphylla var. japonica
ATAATGGTGAAATTCCCTATTGCCAGGAAGTTGCCACTAATCCTGGGGGAGGCCTGAGGGGGGAGTATTCTCGAGATCCCGCCAAAAATTATTTCAGGTAGGAATGAGATTTTAATTCATCAATGCTCCCACTTTCTATACTATTTTTCCAAATGATATCCATTAACAATACTAAAAAATCACCATTCCACATTGATGTTCATACCAAATATGGAAGAGAGAAGGAATCGCCAGGACTTTTGATAATGTTGGAGTTGTCTATTTCCGGAGTTTAAAAGAATCCCTTCTCCATATGTTATTTTATTGGTGTAAGGACTAAAGGTGCCAACTTTGCTTCCCATATTTACGTGGTCCCAGAATTTGTGAGACGGTTGCACATAGGGGATTCTAGCACAATGGCTAGAAGCTTATGGCTTCCAACCTCTTTTGCGCGTGCATGTGTGTATGCGTGTGTGAGTAGTGGAAAAAAAAAATAAAATAAAATTTGTGGACAGTTTTTGTTGGTTGATTATAGGTGCTTTAGTTGAGCTTACTCTTAGTGTACAAAAGGCTGCATCACACCTGATTGGACGCTTTTTGTTTATATATACCCGCATTTTACTTATCAAAAAAAAAAAAAAAAAAAAAAAAAAAGCTGAAGTCACTAATTCATTCCATGCGAACCAAACATGACCATTGATCTAACTTTCATTTCCCATTCCAAATCCCATAGGGAATAAATTCAGAATTAGCCCATCCCATTCCACACCATTTACATTCCGACAAACCAAAGCGCTACCTAAAATGAATCTAAAGGAATGAAGAAACAGAAACACGGCTGTGACTCTTCCCAAACACCACCCAAAACAAGCTATCCCACCCAGGAACTAGGTTCTCCGATGATGGCATGCATAAGATTGTTTAGATTTGGGTAGTACGCATGTACACATACTGTGAACACCAACCAGGGAAATGTGCTTGTATAGTGTGCACTTCACAAAATCCGACTAGTGTGAGCCTATTAAGAATCATGGTCCATGTAAAGGCCCAATTTTTTTTGGAAGGGGTTTGCTTTCCAAGTGAACTTAGAAAGTGGAAATGCATACAGAATAGAGAAACAAATCAAGAAAGAATGGTGAACGGAAAGCCAACCCTGAAGACCTTTTCCAATATCCAAACTCAAAATTCAAGAACTGAAGGAAAAGAAAATCTCGCTAAGCGATAGAAAATTAAGCAAATCGTAGAGCTCTGCTCGGTCTCTCCAATCATGTGATTTAGCAGGAAGAGATAAAATAGGTAAATTCCAAAGAAGAGTCACTTAACCCCTCTCTAGGGAAAGACGGAAGGCGGCACTTGAGGGGCTGCACGTGCAAAAGAAAATGGCCGAAGCAGGTGAGGAAAGGGTATTGCACGGTGTACCTACCCTACCTACACATCCTCCAGCAATTCTATTTGGGTTCTATCATTTTACCCTATGATTATTGAAATCCTCGATCCTTCGGCAACTAAATATGGAAAGCGAGATAGAGGGAAATACTTGATAGGAGGCACGCATCTAATAAAGAGAGGAAGGAATCCTTTATAGACAAAAAAGAGGTGGGGGTGGCAGGGGATTACCGCTCATCCAACTGTCTCACTGCATCCTCCTCCACCAAAAGAATCCCAAACACGCCGCCTACGTTCCTGTACACAACAAGGAGGCTCCCTATAGAAACGTCTCAGCTCTTGGATTCTTTCCAATGGGGCCCTTAGATAAGGTAAAGGCCACAAAACCTGACAACCGATTGGGGCAAATTCATTGATAACTAAGCTAGCGAGACCTAGCACGATTAAAGAAACAACTCTATCGTCCATGAATTCAAGGTGAGACACTCTAAGCTTATATCTTTCCCACTCAATGACTATCCAGTTGTGTCATGTAAGCTACTACCTCCCTCCCAAAATGACTATCCACTCAATGCTCACGATCATAACTAAAACCGTTATTCATTGTTGGACGGAATTAATAAGTATATATCTACTCTCATTTCTCAATCACACCAGAAAAGTACACTGGACCACTTTTCAGAAAGAAAAAAAAATTGTTTTTTTTATTAATGAATGACTTTATATATTACAAGGGTTGCACTTCAAAGTGCTAGAAATTGCATTTGGTAGGTTAGAACCCTGACCACTCGTATTGAAAGAAAGAGACATCGGATGCCACTTGAGCAAGAGCTCTTTGGCAAAGTACACTAGACCACTTCTCAAATTGATTTCTATTAATGTTGAAGCATGATATACATTGTTGAGCCCTTAACAATTTGTCACACACATTTTTTACTTTTCCAATCAAAATCCCAGAACATTATACAATCAGCACAAGGAAACACAAAAAACATTAAAATTTTGACAATTTCCCTAAAACCAGAAATGGTAGAGTACCTGGAGGCAATGTTTGTAGCGTTTGATTTTTCTCAATTGCCGAACAATATTGTGAAGATCTTCTGGATCCATTTGTCCACCTTCTTCAAACCATTGATTTAGTATTGGAACAACCGAAATCCTAGGGTCTCCAGCTGAGGCCAATCTGCCGTATAGACTAGTTCTAGGAGCAGTAATTGCTGAGGGCTGAAACTGTTAGGGTTCGTGATTGGAACCCAAAAAATTGTCCAAAATTGGTGCCATTTCTATAAATTAGCCATGGATTTGAACATTTATACAGCTCAATCAGCTTCTTCATCGGGGAGATGAGAGAGAGAGAGAGAGACGGAGGGCTTTACGACGAGAGGTTTAGGTGGACGTTTTAACTGTGCAAACATTGCACTCCAAATAAAGAGAAAATGAATACTCCTAGTCCCTTATAAATCACGTCTTTCATTATTGGGCGTTCCGTATAAATCCTTCCCATAAATGGCGAAAAATACGATGAGCTCGTACCTTTTGGACCGGGCCCAGCTCGGTCTAATCTAATCATCGAGTTGATGTGACATTTCCTAGACCGCACAGGATAAAAGCATGAGCAAATAGGCCGCGAGGTCGAGATCGCGTTCCTCCGCATCATCCATCTCAAAGCCGGAGTTATCGACCGCTACATCAGTGCCCGCAGTGGAATGACCCGGCCGAATCCGTGCCCACAGGAGATATGACCGCTCCATCCAGAGTGGCCGCGTCAAATACCTTTGGGCCGCGCCCAGATGTTGGCCGCGGGCTCATGCGACTCCGGTTATCTCACCGAGACTCTGGGTTAATGTCAAGCCTTGCGAGCACGTTAGCTTGCGGCTCGACATGCAAGTTCTTGAAGCTCCCCATCGCGCGTTCCAAATGCGGCTCGACGGCGCCTCTTATTTCATTTAATGCGCCAAGCCATATACGCGACTTCATGTCCCTTTCGGCCGTGTCCCTTGACGGTTAATGTTCCCTCACGACAAGATCAATTAGCTGCGGACACGTGTAGGTGGTCGAATACCAAAGTGCCCCCACAGGGCCGATCTCGTTGCTTACATCAAGAAGCATCTCTCCATTGCATATAAATAGAAGACTTTTGTCCCTTGGGCAAGATAAGTTCCAAATATATTGAGTAAGCGTATTATTCTAAACCACTAAACTACTGTACACTCCAAAGGTATTCGAAGCCTTATTTTACTCGGTATTCTTACTCATGCTCGAGGACTGAGTTGGAGTAACATCCAGCTTTGACCTTAACGGTGCTTGTTTGTGTTGTGTTCTAGAGTACAATAAACCACGGAAATATATCTGCAGATATCCTTGAACCGCTCTTGACCACGAAAAGCTTGGCGTCATCGGTGGTTCCATTGCAGAACACGACTTTCATTTGTTTTCCCGTTCAAAAATCTTTGTTTTGAGCGCGCTTTGTGTCTAGCAATTATTGGCTCAAAAGACACTTCTTTTCGATCATTTTCTTCTTTTTGAAAGCATGTCTAAACTTTGCAAAACGCCGGCCACTTGACCGTTGAGGAAGAAAGCCGGGCCTCGCCTTCCAATGTCAACGGGTAAGGCGCGGCCTCAGTTTTTAACGAGAATGGGGGCACGTTCTCGGCCATCAGCGGCCTCTCCCCTGGTTAGAGGGCTATGCCAAGCTAGCAGAAGCGAAATACGTCTTGAGAAAGCCCGAAGCCCTACTAAGCAACAGCCAAAAAACTCCCCGAAAGCTCCTATAAAAACACTTGCCTTAACTACCCCGCTCTCCCGGACCAAATCCTGAGAAGCGAAGATTGGCCTCCAAATCCAAGGCGATCGGCGAGGCCGTGGCCGTGGCGATGCCTGACAAATGGAGATGTTCGAGATAGAGGCTAACGGAGGGCTCCGGTTTCCCCGAGGTCATAAAGGTTCTCCCAGCGAGCTCCCCTAAATCGCTTGCTAGTCAAGCTAGGGGGCAAACCGGGTGAACCAACCCTTGATCGCGGACGGCCGGCCATACGCGGTGTGGTGCATGTAGAGGACCGGCGAGGAGGTTGGAGAAGAAGCCCAATCAAATCTGCGTGTGAAGTCAAGCCGGACCCTTGGCTCCGGCGAGGAGAAGGTCGTGACTCACGCGGGCTAAGAAAGCAGGTTGATAATCAGAACCCAGAATTTATCAAGTTTATGAGCGAGATGTGGGAGACCCGCGAAGGCCGCCCGGAGGTGTGGCCGCACCATGGATGCCTTAGGCTGATAAGATCGCAGGGCACCTATTCGAAGAGCAAGCCCCCCAGATGGACACCTATGATGGCTCTAAAAATGCCGGAGAGCCGCATGGGACAATTTGAGGACAAATGGCTTTATTCTCACTCGGACGAGTCCGTGATGTACAAAGCATTAGGCTGCGGCTTTCATGGGCGAGGCCATGTCTTGGATGTTGGCTCTCAAACCACGGTCCATCGATCCTTTGCCGGTTTAGAAACATCTTTCTTAATGCCTTTCTTTGAGGCGAGTGTGCCGTAGACCAAAACGAGATCTTGTCGCGTCAGCGAGCCCCGAGCGAACCTCTGAAGGATTACATATCGCGGTTCGGGAAGGTGAGCGAGGAGATTGTAGACCTAGAGGAGGGAGACATCGGACTACGCTTTGAGGCGGCCTCGGCTCCTCCTTCCTCAAAATGAACTTTGCCTCCGAGCCGGCCTAAAGCAGTGGAGGAGATGTATGAAAGGGCCTCGGCCATTGCATCCGCCGAAGAGCCCGGTGTGCCCGCTCCCGAGCTTCAACGAAAGAAAGAATAAGCCAAGTCCAAGAGACCGCCCGAGCACCGCCCGCACCAGCAACCGGGGCAAGAACAGGCCGTGGGTCGGATAAGCTCCGGAAGACGGTAGATGAAACAATTTATACCGAGCTCGCCGAGCCGAGAGTGGTAATCATGTGAGCCTCGAGACTTTCCTCCTCCCCCAATGCTTGAAAACCAAATGAGAGGAGTAGGGCTAAGTTACGTGAGTATCACAACGACCGTAGGCACGGAGCGAGGGCGCTTCGGTGAGCGAATAATCCGGCAAAAAATCAATAACGGGGAGCTAACGAGTGGGTTAAAGGAAACAACAATGCCCCCGATAATAATAATCGGCGGCGAGCCGCGAGGCACGCGTGGCCGGAGAGGAATGAGAGAGACAACTATGATGATGATTCGGGGATTATGACATTAATTTCATTGGCGAGCCTCCCTCCAATAAACGGCTCTCCTTCATTCGAACGTTGGAGAAGGTATTCTCAAATCCCTTGATAGCTCAGGAGGAAGAGCAAGAAATAGGGTTCAAAAAGAGTGAACTTGCCTCCTCCCTATTTCACTCTACTCGGCCCCTAACCATCCATATGAAAATCAGCCGGGCCAACATACATCTGTAGAGTCTTGGTTGATACGAGGGCGACTTGAGGGACATACTCTACTATCGTACCTTGATAGGCATGAGAATGACCGATGCTCATCTCGCTCCTTATGCGGGCATGCTTGAGAGGTTCACAAACCGCTTAGTAGGGGGTAAAGGGGATGATTGTGTTTGAAGTAACCATTGGAGAAAAGCACATGCGAGAAGACGGCCGAGATAACATTCGCTGGTGGTCAATCTTCCTTCCCAATACTGATGCCATTCTCGGCGTAGCTGCTCGGCCGAATTGGAAATAGTTGCTTCCGTTCCCCACCAAAGGGTGAAATTTAACACCCCAGGCGGGGTTGCTACCATCGAGAACCGGCCAGGAGATTCCTCAGGCACTTGAGGAGAAGAGAAAAGCTAATAAAGGCCGAGGCATCTGCCCCGCGAGATAGAGGGCGAGGACAAATTGATGAAGGGAAAGGCCCCAATACTTATGCCGCCACCCATTCCAATTGGCATGCTTTCTTTTCATACCACTAAGGTGGAGCTCAAGACGAGCAGAAAATCAAAACAGTTGGCCCCAGTTGAGGGGGGTTACATAGATCGAGGAATTGAAGGGACAATTGACCGTGAGATCATATATTCCATGGCAACGCCGACCCGGAGCTCGATCAACCCCCAACTATTATCATTGACTCCTTGCACAATCGTGAGATCGGCTGACCTTCAACCTAACGACGAGCTCGAGGAGGTGGTAATCAACTCCCACTTCCCAAGCAAGCTGTTAGGTTGGGGTGGGAAATTCAACTGCGAGGAAAGAAGGATCCTCATTGAGTTCCTTAGAAAATTGTGTGTGTTCGCTTGGAGGGTGGAGGATATGCAAGGAATCGAGCGAGGACGTGATCCTCCATAAAATCAATGATGACCCATCCTTCAGAGAACATTCATCAAAAATCAAGATATTTCTCCCCGAAGAAAGAGATCGCGATCAAGGAAGAGGTGGAAAAATTGCTCAAAGCGGGGACAATAAGGGAAATTACCTACCCAAAATGGCTAGCCAATGTGGTAATGGTCAAAAAATCCAACGGCAAGTGGAGAATGTGTGTTGAGTTCACGGATCTCAACAAGGCATGCCCCAAAGGCGCTTCCCTCTTCCTCGCATAGACAGATTGGTAGATTCAATAGCCGACCACGAGTACTAAGCTTCATTGATGCATACTCCGGCTACCGTCGAGATCGAGATGGCTCTGAAGATGTCCGCTCCGTGACTTTCATCGGCTGCGGGCAAGACTTATTGTTACACAATGATGCCACTTCGGGCTAAAAATGCGGGAGCCACCTATTAAAAAATGGTCAATCTGGTCTTCAAGAACCAACTGGGCAGAAACCTTGAGGCCTATATTGATGACATGGTTATAAAAACCAAGGAAAACTCCCACGAGCTCGACGTGGAGGAAACCTTCAAAAACTTGCGCCGCAACAGCATGAAGCTAAATCCCCTAAAATGTGCCTTTGGGGTAAAGTCGGGCAAATTCCTTGGATTCATGGTCAACCAGCGAGGAATAGAGGCTAATCCCGAAAAAATCCAAGCGCTGTTGGACATGAAACCTCCTGCCTGCGTGAAGGATGTACAAAAACTCAATGGTCGCATCACCGCACTTGGCCGCTTCATCTCGCGGTCAGCAGAGAGATGCCTCCCCTTCTTCAAAACTCTAAAAGGGGGGAAGAGATATGATGAATTTGCATGGAATCAAGAGTGCCATCAAGCTTTTGAAGAAGTCAAGACATACCTTGGGCAGCCACCTCTTCCCAGCAACCCGGTACCCGGGGAAGAACTTTTTCTGTTTTTAGCGATTCTTGATACGCGTGTAGGCTTGTTCTTGTAAGGGAGGAGAATAACTCCCAAAAATCAGTTTATTATGTATCTAAGGCACTGTCTGCCGTAGAAGGGCGTTACCTTAATATAGAGAAGTTAGCTTATGCCTTGCTTGTATCTGCTCGAAAATTAAGAGCTTACTTTTCTGCACACCCTATTACTGTACTCACTGAGGCCCCGCTTAGAAAGGTTTTACACAAACCAGAGTCCTCGGGGAGAATGCTAGCTTGGTCTATTGAGCTCGCGAGTTCAGATCACCTACTCCCAGAAAGACAATCAAAGCGCGGGCCTTAGCTGATTTTATAGTAGAATCATCATTCAAATTGGCGGACGGTGACCTTGGGAAAAGAAAGCGGGGCTGAATCGAGAGGAAGCCCCAAGTAGCTCGAAACCTTTGAAATTATACGGCCAAAGGAGCATCCGGAAGAAGTGTGGACTCTATACGTGGACGGCTCTGCGAGCAAGTTAATTAGTGGAGCGGGCGTACTCACGATCGCACCTGCGGAGAGAAGTTCAAGGGCCTTGAGATTCAAGTTCGAGGCATCAAACAATCAGGGTAGTATGAGCGATTATAGCGGGCATGGAATTGGCAAGAGACTTGGGAGTTCGAATATTGAGATCAACGGTGACTCTCGGCTCATAGTTAATCAAATTAGGGGAGTATGATACTATCAACCCGGTGCTAACTTCGATGCTTGCGGTCTTGCAAAAACCCTCATCAAAAATTTCACCTACTATGAGCTAAACCAAGTCATGAGGAGGATAATGTGGAAGCGGACCTCCTCTCCGAATAATCGATCAAGAGATTGTTGACTTAGAGACGGTGCCGAGATTGAGTTCTCGGAGAGACACTGCTATAGATCGGATTCGAGATAAACAATATTGAGGATCAAGTAAGGGATTGGGTAGATGAAATCAAGGATTACATCGAGAGGCGGACCCTCCTCGAGGATCCGGCCAAGGGCTAGGACCATTAGAAACGGTGTCCGCGAAATACCTCGTCCTCGATGGGGTACTTTTCGACGGTCATTCACCAAGCCTTTGCTCAGATGTGTCAAAACTCACATGGTCACCAACTTACTCTATGAGGTTCATGAGGGAGTTTGTGGCGGCGGACACCACAGTGCTCGCGCCCTCTCGGGACAGATCAAATTCCGGGGATTCTTTTGGCCCACGATGAGAAGGGATGCCCAGGAGTATGTGAGGAAATGTGATAAGTGCCAGAGATTTGCGGACATCCCTAGACTACCATCAACAGAGCAAACTTTGGTTGTACCATCGTGGCCGTTTGATACATGGGGGATTAATCTCATTGGACCATTCCCAACTGCTCGAGGAAGCATTAAGTATGCCGTTGTGGCCGTGGATTATTTTACCAAGTGGACAGAAGCCAAGGGCTTAGCCACTATCTCCGAGGAGAATACCATCAATTTTGTCCACGATCACATCTATTGCCGATTTGGGGTTCCCCGAGCAATAGTTTCAGACAATGGCACCCAATTCTCAACAAAATTCACCGTTGAATGTGTGAGAATGAAGGTGCAACACCGTCAGTCCCCAGTTGCTTATCCTCAGGGAAGCTTGGCCAATGCGAGGCCGCGAACAAACTAGTCCTGACCGCCCTAAAGAACAACTTGGAGGGACGAGGAGGACGATGGTTGGACGAGCTCCAGACCGTATTATGGGTTGTCCGCACCACTATAAGAAATTCTACAGGAGAAACTCCTTTCTCGCTCACGTATGGGTCAGAGGCAATGGCTCCAGTTGAGGTTGCCCTACCCTCGTACAGAGTCACATACTTCGATGAGTCTCAAAACGAGGCAAACGAAGGTGTGACACTGGACGATCTCGAAGGAAAGAGAATGCGAGGCATATGAAAAAATGGTGAACTACAAGCGAAGGCGAAGAGGCACCACGATAAAAGAGTAAATAGGAGGAGTTTCTCGGTTGGAGATTGGGTACTCGAAGGTGGAGGTCGAGGACCCACACAGTTTCAAAAGCTGTCCCCGAAGTGGGAGGGTCCATATGAGGTTACCAAAATAATCAAGGAGGGCACCTACATATTGCGAACAAAGGAAGGAAAAGACCTCAAACACACGTGGAATAGCGATCACCTCAAAGTACTTCTTTTGATATCTTTGTAAATTTTGAGGGAGTATGGGCCCTATATATATGTCAAGAGAGAAGTTGCTATCAAATTCAAACTTTTGTGCAAAATTGTTATAAACTCCATCCCCACCGGCCTCAAAAGCTAGGGTGGATGCCCATGACGGATGCCGGTGGGTTCAAGAGCCAACATATGAGCTCCTACCCACTGATGCGCAAAGATCCATTAAGATCCGCAAGCCTATATGGGTACAAAGGCCATTAAGCCCGTACTCGATCGCGGGGAGGATACTCCGTCCTGCCCGCGTGACACCACCAAGAAAAAGTGGATATAGATGAACGTAGGTACAAAGGCCATTACGTCCGTACCTACGGATTCTAGTGGGGACAATGACCTGAAGTCCGGACCCACTAATTGCGCGAAGGCCTTCGTTAGGGCCGTTACTCGTATGCGTATGTAACAAAGGCTTACATATAAGCCCGTTTGCGATCGCCACAAGACCCTCACAAGAAATTCCAAGGGTTTTGAATAAAGGGTCGCGTGAACCTCGATAAGGGGATACGAGATGCTTAGGTGGGTTAAAGGGACTCTATGCTAAATATGCTCCTACCCACTGTTGCGTAGAATATAGCCTCACGGCCACCCTCTACATGCCCTATGAAAGTAGCTTGCCTTGGCTGCTTTTGACTTACACCACAGCTCGCAAGGCTGGGAATAAGTGTAAATGGATGAGAGTGATCAAACGAGTTTAACAAAGCCAAACAGACAACCGGGGTTAAGGCCTCAAAGTTTGCCACAAGGCTAAACAAACGCGGTCACAGAAGAATAAGGCTGACTCTCACAAAAAGCCCAAGAGGTTTTGAATAAAGAGTTAGGAAAACTCAAAAAATGCGGGCAAAGGGCCTATTAAGCTTTTGACCGCAGAAGGAGAGTATAAAATTTAATTGTTAGTCAAAAAACGCTGGAAAAAGTAAGAGCAAGAATGCAAGTATCAAGGTACTCAAAAATTGCAAACACTCAAAACAGCCTACAAGACAAGCAATTAAGATAAATAGTTGGGAAAAATGCTTCAATTAATTACAAAAATAATTACAAGGTCCTATCCTGCTATTACAAAAAACAGAAAGCAAAAAATCCTAAACTGAGGGAGCTTGATCCTTGGGGGCATCCGTGGCCTCTGTGGCCGCACCTTTCGTGCCCGCTTCTGAAGCCGGAGTAGGAGAGGGAAGGCTATTCACGAGCACCTCGATGATGGGATCAGTAGAGGGCTCAGCGGAGATCGGAGTAGGAGCTGCCCGAGCGGGGAAGAGATCACCTATGGCCGGCCCATTAGGAAGAACGCGAGCTAGGGCATCCCCAAGGGGTATCGGGTTTTCCCCAAAACTCAGCTCGTCCAGCTCGGCAATAAGGCTAAGAGGCGATCGCTTCGGCCACAGGAGGCAAGGAGACCGCTGCGGCCAGATCCAAACCCTTGACCTCATCCTCGGACAAAGGAACTAACGCATGCCCGGGCAGGCACTCCGCGTCAGTAGCAACCAGTGAGCCGATCACGGCCAACTGCTGCACGGAGAACTTGCCCGTGGCCGCGAAGTTCCTGATCTGTGTCCGGACCCCGGCCTCGTACTGAGCCAGATTCTCATCATTCAGAAAATTCTTGAACTCCTCGGAGTTTTTATACTCCTCCACCGCTTCCTTAGAAGCGAGTGGCATTTAGGCGCATCTCTCTCCAACTGAAACTGCTTAAGTGGGAGCAGCTGCTCGGAGATTTCATCAACTTTGGCCTCAAGGGTGGAGATAGTGACCTTGGATGCCTCCAGCCTTTTGCATAGCTCGACATTCCTCGGATCCCACTCCGCTTTCTTTGCCCGGAGCTCATTCTGCTCCCCCTTGGCCTTTTCAAGGTCCTTCTCCACCACCGCCAGCCGTTCGGAGAAGTCCTTCAGATCAGCCTCCTTCTGGGAGAAGGCCTTGTCCTTAGCATCCAGGAGAGAGTTCAAGGTCCCAACCCTCTCCTGTGCCTGCTCCAGCTCGCGAAGCTTGCTCGCCAAATCCTTGGTATTGGCCTCAAGATCGGCGGACGGAGCCATCGCGGCTCTCCCGCGGCCTCAACACTTTATTACTTACCTACGGGAGAGAAAGCAAGAGTTAGAAAAGATCGCTATAATTCAAAGTATGAGATATCGAGAGGAAGGCAAGTCCAAACCTCGGTCAGGGCAAGTCCTATATCCCCCACCAAGGCAGAGGCATTCTCCTTGACAGCTACGTTCTGGTAGAAGTCGGGAGAGTAAAGCCGATTGATAAGGCCAATCCCCACGGAGGAGTTGTTGGCATTCCGGGCATATAGGTCCACCCCGGTAACGACGGGCACATCAGAGAGCTTCCTCCTGACGGCCAGTGTCTCCTCGCGGGTGGTCAGGGGGGCCACCGGGTAAGAAACCGAGCGGGTTGAACCCCTACGGGGGAGAAGTAGATGAGACCGCGGCGGCGCGGTGGCGGCCTGAAGGGTGCATCCCCAATTTTTGAAGTTTGGAGCCCCTCTCTCTGTGCCCCAAGTCTCCATCCCTCTCCGTCCTCTTCTGAGCTCTTTGGTATGCCCGAAAGGAATTGTGTGGCCGGAGAGGATGCCGGACAGCGTGGGCGGGGAGGAGGACCCTTGGGGGGTGGAGGCAGATTCCCAGTGGTAGGGATAGATTTGGAGCTGGTCAGAGGCTCCCCAGTCTTCCTGCTGACAACGGGCACACCTTTATCCTTGCCCGCTACCCCAGCCATTTCAGCCTGCCTCCTCGCGGTAGCTTCTTTATTGGCCTTCTGGTTCCTGGCCTTTATCTGAGCGGCACTTAGAGGGGCCATCAGAAGTTATACTCTTCGGGGTCTACTACGAAGAAAGCGAAATCGGTTATAAAGCGGTTCGGAAAAATCAAAGGCAAGATAAATTTACAAACAGTTTTATAAGGAATCAGAGACCAATCCATTCTGGAGGCTTGCATTCAGCGCCCAGCATGCAGGTGTTACAATAAGCCTCAAATTGATAGTGCTCGTGCACCCTCCAATCGGGGTCACGGGGCATGGGCTCTATTTCTACTCTGGGGGCATGTGGGGCACCCTCCCTGCGAGGAGCCACCCCCGAGTAGATTAGTAGGGGCTCAGACTCAACGATGGTCCCCACATCGTATACATGCTCCTCCCCGCTGTCCGAGATAGTTGGCACAGTAGCTCTCCAAGGCAATGCGCATTCTTTCGGAGGGAGGCTGGGTGGGATAATTCTTGATAGACACCTTCATCGAGGCTAGATTCGAGGGTTTTGAGAAAGGCCATCCAAACCTAGACTACATGACCAGGATGTCCATCTGGTTCCACTGGTCAAATTTATTTAAGGGAGGAGAGAAGGTCCAGACAGAATAATTTTTGGCCTTCAGGCTCAGATTACCATGGCTGATCTAGTTCTGGTAATAAGCGTAAAGCCCGGCAAGGGTAGGTTCATAACCCAGGAATCTGCAAACCGCTATGAAGGAAACAATGGCCCTAATGGCATTGGGAGTCAGGTGCATAGGGAGGCAACTGTTGAACTCCAAGAAAAAATAGAAGAAGGGATCTAGGGGCAGCCTCAGACCATTCTCGAATTGAGCTCCATAAAAAACGCAGGCCCTATTGTCCTCGTGGACATCTGCTATGGTTTCTTGCCATAGTTTTTCCTTGCCCTTTATTTGAACATGTCCCAGGGTGCGGACACGGAAGGCATTACGGTCAACATTATACACCTCGTATATCTCCTCCTCCCAGTTCATGGTATCCACTTCCTTGGCTTTCTTCTTGCGGCCACGACCAGGATTCACCTCCGCAGCTGGCCTCTTGCCTTTATTCCGGGCAGGGGCCACAACAATCTCCTCCTCGGAGTCAGAATCCTCAAAGGCATCCACAATTTCCGTGGTCTCAGCAGCCTTCCTAGAGGTCCCCGAAGCCCTCCTATCCTCCTCCTCGCGGTCATCCTCCTCGGTCTCCGAGCTCGTCGAGCCAAAGAGACCGGTAGCATCACCGCGGGCAGAGGTCACCTCAGTTCCATCCTCCCGCCTCAGGCCACCTCAAAGTTCGAGAGGATCAAGCTCCTCACCTTTGCTACTTAGTTCAATTCTCTCCGGCTCGGGGGCCGCGGGCACATTGGGAAAAATTGTCCTCGGGAGAACGTCCAAGGCATCGGAGACGGATCCTCGGAGTCTGTGCCCGCGTCTCATTAACTTGATCGGGGTCATTAGTTCGCACTTTTCCCACTCGGTTATGCAGTCGGGGACACGAATTGCTCTCCTCACAAGTTCAACGGCGTTCAAGGCCGATTCTCTCTCGCGGGGAAACACACAAAACCCCATCACAAAATTTCTTAACCTACTAGTATCCCCCAACACCGCATCATCACGGTTAAATACATATTTCCTCTTGGCCTCCCACAAGGGGTGGGACGAACGGCCCCCACTTGGGATTTCTCACAAAAATACAAAAAACAATGCGGGACAGCTTTAACCACCCTAATCCTACCTTCCTAAATATTCCCCGTCCGTTTACAAACGACAAAAATATCGGGGTGGTTCCATCCCTAGTTCTATGGGACGGCGGGGTCCAAATTCGCGAGTAGTCATGATTCAAAACCCGGAAAAGAAAATAGAAAGAGATGAAGAAGAAAACACCCAAATTACTTACGAAGGAAACGCTTGAGGGTTGGATTCGAAGAACACAAACACGAAATTCGCAGCAAAAAGTTTCTCTCTAAAGCTCTTTTGAAGGTTTAAAGACGGTAAAAAGGTTTGAGGTTTAAGGGTTTGGTATTTATAAGGCCTACCTATACGGGTTAACCCGTTTAACCCGTATTAATTAGCCCACAAACCGCTCCTCGAACCACGAACCGTCTCCAAACATTTGAAAAATCAAAAAATTCCCATTTTGAATTTATGGCACCCCTTGGATGATAGGCGACAGCGTGCGCTCCGTGTGGCCACACGTATTTGTCTTTTAAATATGCCAAGGGGCCCACTTGCAAACCGGGAGGCGAGCATGCAAGGAGCCACGTGTCTCCCAGTGGTGCCTCCCGAATGTGCCTATAAGCCCTGAAGGCAAAGTAACAACCAACAAAAAACGCTAACACTGGTGCTCGCCAAGGTAGCGGTCTGATCCAACCGAGCTTCTAGTAGCTCCTCGCTCAGACCATAAATAATCACACTTGGAGCTAGGGGCCATTGATGAGCCCGTACCTTTTGGACTGGGCCCACGCTCGGTCTGATCTAATCATCAGTTGATGTGGCATTTCCTAGACCGCCGGGGTAAAAACCGCAGGCAAATAGGCCGCTTGAGGTCGAAGACCGCGTTCCTCCCCGCATCATCCATCTCAAAGACCCGAGTTATCCCGACCGCTACATCCAGGTGCCCGCAGTGGAATGACCGACCGGATCCATGCCCGCAGGAGATATGACCTCTCCATCCGTGCCGCGTCAAATACCTTTGACCGCGCCCAAGATGTTGA
The DNA here is from genome assembly GCA_022495995.1 of Adenophora triphylla var. japonica. Lineage (NCBI taxonomy): Eukaryota > Viridiplantae > Streptophyta > Magnoliopsida > Asterales > Campanulaceae > Adenophora > Adenophora triphylla. The sequence goes on from JAFEMH010005905.1 coordinate 15,246, forward strand.
CCGCGGGCTAATACGACTCCGGTTATCTCACCCAGACTCTAGGTTAATGTCAAGCCTTCTGCCCGAGCACGTTAGCTTGCGGCTCGACATGCAAGTTGCCGGCTCCCCCATCACGCATTCAATGCGACTCAGACAGGCGCCTACTATTTCATTTAATGCGCCAAGCCATATACACGGCTCATGTCCCTTTCGGCCATGTCCCCTTGACGGTCAATGTTCCGCTTCTGACAGACCAATTAGGCTGCGGACACGTATAGGTGGTCAAATACCAAAGTGCCCCCTAGGGCTGATCGCATTGCTTACATCAACAAGCATCTCTCCATTGCCTATAAATAGAAGACCTTTGTCCCTTGGGCAAAAATATATTGAGTAAGCCATATTATTCTAAACCCTAAACACTTACACACACTCCAAGGTATTCCAAGCCTTATTTTACTCAGTATTCTTACTCTCACACCCGAGGGCCTGAGTTGGAGTAACATCCAACTTTGACCTTAACGGTGCTTGTTTGTGTTGTGTTCTAGGTACAATAAACCACCAAATATATCCTGCCAGATATTCTTGAACCGCTCTTGACCCTGAAAAGCTTGACGTCATCAGAATCTTTACTATTCCACCCACTAATTCTCTCCCCTACTTTACTTTTATACTCACAACACCAATCAAATCACTATTTCCTACCCCACATTCTCTATCGAACCTCACTTTTCATACTCACAACATTTTCTCCATTATTTTTTTCCTTAATTTACGCGTAAACTGTAACTGTCCTATTTGTAGCGGGACGGAGAGAGTAAATAGTTATTTGGTTTTTCTTTTTTGAAAATTTTTAATTTTAAATATGACTTATCAATTTTTTTCTTTTTGAAAATTATAAATGGAGTATTATCTTTCCGGTCGCCCCCTCCTCTTCAACCCCACAAACCTTTCCCGCACCATCTCTTTATATCTTGTCTTTGGCTGCCCCATCCCCTTCCTTTTCCCGCACTCCGATCTCACCCCATCCTCTCCAACCTCAACCTCCCCTCAAATTCTTTGCAAGATATATTAAATATTTAACGGTCCTTGAATGGTTAAGTTGTATTTCTTTTTGGCTTAGCCAATGTAAGATCTCTGGTCATTTGGGCGTAGAGATGGTAGGTATTGGTTGGACGTGCGATTTGGCGGAGAAGGGAAAGTTGAGTTATCTGACGGAAATAATGGGTGTTGTCAAAGGAAGGGGAGGGGTGGCCAAAGTAGTATGATCCATGTATACCGAGTAGATCCACTTATGACTCCTCACAAGCATCTTGTTAAGTCCCATTAGTATTAGGGTTAACTTTTCTAACATTTTTTAATAAAGTTAGGATGTTCAGACAAATCGAACGCCTTAAGTAGAGTAGAGTTGTAAGTAGTTAAAAAAAAACAAAGCTTAATTAAACTCTAGTGGTTACAAATGTTGAATAACCTTAATATTGAGTACGAGCAATGTTGAGGGGTCACAAAATATATTCACAAAAAGTTGGGCAAAAAATGAGGTGGCGATATTTTATTGATTGTATCAACTGTAAATTCGCCTTACTCTAATTAAAAAAACCAATGAAATCATGATGAATCATTTTGTGACCAATTTTTTGTGAACATATTTTGTGTCCCTAGTATTATTAATTGCGTACTCCCTCTGGAAGCCGAAACTCCTACAATGGAGTGGGGCGTCCAACGCTCTTGCCGTAGAAAAATGTACTTCGATTTGTAAAAATCTCACCACAAAACATAAAATAATTATAGTGTATGAAATGTAAAATATTTACTACTACGGCTACAAATGTAAACATTTACACATATGGAATGTTTTACATCACGTCTAATACAAATGTTTTTTATTTTGGGGATGAGATTTTTACAAATAGTAATACATTTTTATGCACATGAGCAAAAATTTGTTGAAGTAGTTCCAAATCCCTTCCTCCAGTTTCATATACATAAATTATAAGACAAAAATAATAATTAGTTTAATATTCAGTCTATTAAGTAAAAATTGTCAATTTTATGTGATTGGCGGACAACTATAATAGTAAAATTGTACTCCCTCCGTCCAATTACAAAAAGAACAAAATGGAGTTTGCACAAAAACTAAGAAAAATGTGTAATGTTGTGAGTATAAAAAGTGAGGTATCAGAGATAAAGTGATGTAGGAAATAATAAGTGGATAAATGATGTGAGTATAACAAGTGGGTACATGAATAAACAAGTATTAAAAAAAAATCTTTTTTAGGCTTGTGTCTTTTGTAATGAGACACCAAAATGAAGCTTTTGTGCTTTTTATAATTGGACAAAGGAGTATGTTTTAAAATTCTACTAAACCAAGCTTTTGGATAAGTTGTATTATCGGACATACTCTATTGAATTTACTAAACAAAACATTCATTTGGATTTATGATCAAGAGAGTTCCTTATATATTTCCTTATATATTTCCTCAATTTGATAATAATAGTAACAACTTATTTTCATTTTCATCACTAACATTAATAAAATTTACATATTACTTCATTACTCCCTATTCTTCTTTTATGCTCACCTCTCATTTTCTGGTTTACAATTTTGAAAATTTAATGATTTTAATTTAACAGTTTTTTAAATTAGACTATCATTTTGAAATAAATAAATAAATATCAAAAATGAATTTTTTTTTACGAGCGTAGGAATGTTTGCTCTTTTATTTTTTAATGAAGGCGATATTATAATATCAAAATATAAGTTATTTCAGTTGTCTCAATGCATTTACTCAAACTTTATTAGGCAATTTGGTGATTATTTTATATACTAGATTAAAACATATGTGATGCACGACTTTTTTTATTTTTAATAGTATGTTTTGGCTATGGTGGCCGAGGGATATAATAATGATGTACGAATTTGAAAGACGACAACAATACATGGTGGTGGCGTGGTGATAGGTAGAAGAAATAAGATGAGTGGGAAAGCAAAGGAAGGGGTGCCTTTGAAAGTTTCGTGTAGCTAGGAAACTTGGATCACGCAATAGGCAAAGGATGTGAGTACAGATGTGTCTCACAACTGTCCACACATCCACAGATAATGCAGCAGAATAAAACAATTAAATGTAAATAAAATGCAATAACTCAAGAGTTATATACGCTTACTGATCTGTGTGATCAGCAAACTAGGCTTACGCCCAAAAACTTTTCACTATAAAAACTTATGTTCCTTACAAAAACAAATAAGTGAAAAACTAAAATATGAAAATACTAAACAAGTTCTAATCACCTTCTATGATATGAACAACTCCCCTTTCCCAAGTAGGACTTATTCAATCAGAAGTAAAACAAGAGAACTTTATAAAAACCTAGATGTGAGTTACGGATGTAAGCTCACAACCTAAACACAACTCAATCGAATGCTATGAAGTAAGTGTATTTTTCTCTCTAAAAACCGTAGCTTCTCTTTGTGCTGAATGTCTTGTATTTATAGTGCACCATTGAGAAGATCTTCATGCAATCGACCTCTTCCTTTGTGAGATTCCTTTTCCTATATGAAAACATAAAACACACTCACAAGGAAATCAAATATTAGTAGGTTAGTCCTAATATAAAACTATGTACATAAATAAAAGATATTTACTATATTTACAATTCCTAGTCAAAGTAATATACTTATAAATCTCCATGAAAGTTCCAAAATCTTCTTACCATAATAGAATTCAAATTAAATAAGGAAACAAGTAGTTCCCTAAAAAGCTCACGCTTTCAATCTCCCCCTATTTTGGACTTTCTGGTCAAAACCAAAGATTTATAACAAACATAATTTATGACCACAAAATATAGAAAAAAAACATAACTCCCCCTGAATGGATGTGTGTCCAGATGTGTATACACATCCACACATAAAAACTGCAAAACAAGTATTAGAACAGAATACCAGCAGTTCATTGAGCAAAAGTAAAAACCATTCAGCCATGTCCTAATTAAAGCTATTACAAACCATTGTTTTTAAAAACTAAGAACTAAAGCAGAAAATTAAAAATTGTCTTTAACAACCATCATAGCAAAACAACCAAAAAAAATTGTTCTCCCCCTAAATCAAAGATCAAAATGTCTCCACTTAAAACCAGCCACAGCTTTAGCAGCAGCATCAGCAACAGCAGCATCCCACTTTTCATTTCCAGATCCATCTCCCCCTTTTTGACTAGAAAGTTTTGCATGCCATCGAATGAGATTATCCCTAAGAGCTTTCAGATTGTTGGCATGGGCAATGGAGGCTTGAGCTTGAGCTTCAGCTTCTAAAATTGCAGCATCTAAGTCCTTCATCTGAGCAACAAAATTCTCTTCAGATGTGACACCAGATGTGTCCACATCTTCCATACCAATCTCAGGAACTGTACCCAAAGGAAGATCCACATGTCTTTGCTTAGGGTCAAGCAAGGTCTTAGATTCCTTAAACAGGGCAAAATTGTCAACAATTTCTTCTCCTTTCTCAGGCTTTACTCCATTGGCAATGAGGATTTGGGAAATCAAGGAAGGATAGGGTAAAGACCATTTCTTTGATGGAGACTCTCCATAATCACAAATCTTTCTAAAGATAAAGTCACCAAAATTAATGTGCCTCTTAATTCCCAATTTGTAAAGAAGCAAGGCTTGCACCCTAGTAACTGAGGTTTTGTTATTGGAGGGGCAAAGATTGGCAACAAGGATGGAGTGAAGAAAACAGTAAAGGGAAGATAAAGATCCACTCCCTAAATCCTTAGGCTTCACAGGCCAAGAGGTTACTTTGCCATGTGTAATGGCAGACACAAGTTCATCATCCTCAATAGAAACCAATTCATCCAGAAAATCATTCAACCCAAGCAAATCATTGATGACAGAAGGGGTAAAAGGGACAAACACACCTCTAACATAGACAGTGGGAGGTGAGGAGTAGTTTTTATCTAATCCCTTAGGCAAATTTGCATAAAACTCATAAACCATTTTAGGATAGAAAGGAAGGGGATGATCAACAGTTAAGAATAATCCTCTTTCCTCAAAGAATTTGTCCATCCCAAGCTTAGCAAAAGATTCCCTATCCCTTTTCATCTCTATAACAAAAGCTTTGGAAGAAATTAAGGCAAACCTATCTGATGCCTTTTTGGTTAAAAACTTTTTGGAAAAGGGTTTAGGGGCAGAGATAACAGAAACAGAAGAAGACATACCCTTTTCAACTTTCTTCCTTGTAGATGTGCGTCTGGATGTGGGCACATCCTCAGACACATCCTTTGAAGGGAATGGGACTTGGATGGATTCTATCTCAGTGTCATCAGCAGCAGAGGAGTCTAACTCTTGGTCTTCTTTTTCTTGATCAAACTCTTCTCTCCCTAACTTGTAGTTCTCGTCAGATGCAGTGTCATCACTATCATAACTAGAATCAGTCTCATCATCAATGGGCTCTAAATCAGTAGCAGCCACCTTTTTCTTACCCTTTAAATTCATTAAGATTTTAGCTAAGGGCTCTTCATCACTAAAGGATATAAGGTCCTCAACAGGACTAGAGACCAAGGGAACAGAGGGCTCAACAACAGGAGCAGACATATTATCCTCAGAAGGTGAAACAATAGTGGGGATAATGGGATCTGATGGTATTATTGGAGAAGATGGAGCAATAGGATCAACATGGAAAACAGAATCATCATGGGGAGCATCCTCAACAGGAGTAATGGGATCAACATGGGGAATATTATCAGAAGGGGGAATTGCAGGGACAGGGTCAACAACCAAGGGAGGAACAATTGGGGGTTGAGACTTAGTCCTAATTAGAGGAGGAATTACCTCTTCTTCTTCTTCTTCTTCATCTTCTTCAAGAGCAATAGCAGTAGAGGGCTTCCCGCCAGGTTTTTGAAGATTCTTGGCCTTGTCAGCTTCTGACAGTTTGCGAACCCTACCAGAACGACGAAGATTTCGACGGGGCACTGGGGGAGCAGCAGGCTTTGGGGGTTTAGCTTGGGAAAGCTTCCTATTCTTGGTTGAAGAAGGTTCCACAGAGGTTGTGACAGGGGCGACATCCGATGGTGGAATCACCGGAGAGGATGGAGCTTTAGGGTTTTCAGCAACCGGTTCCAATGTGGGGGATTTTGGAGAAGAAGCTTCCATTGAAGGATCAGACGAAGGCGAAAGAGATGAAAATTCCGCAAGAAATTTGGAAATCACAGGGTCTAGGACAACAGAACCCTCGCCTTTAGCTATTGAGATGGGAGCAATGTCAAGAACGTCTTCCTCTCTGATGTTTGAATGATCGGCCATTTGATTTAACAAATTGGGTTAGGTGAAGCAGTTAATGGAGAAATTAAAGCAATGTTGTGAGATTGTGTGCAAAGAGAAAGGAAGAACAATGGGTTTTATCAAGGTTTATGGGGGATGGGACGGATGTGAGGTTTCAATAAATACTCACAGCTCCCCCTTTCCTACTAAAATTAGGAAACCTTCTCCAAAAAGGTTTAACACAGCACAAAATCCTTAAGAGATCTCCAACGGCTAGAAACCTTTGAGGTTACCACACACAATCACCTTCCAAGAAAATAAGGGATTAAAATAAATCAAGGTTTTGTTAGATTTTTATGGAAACAAAAATATTTCGGTCATATCTTCAAATAAAACAGAATCCCAAAAGAATTTTCCAACCTTTTCAAACAAGGATTGATACACACCTTTTTTCTTTCATAAAAGATATTGGAGATCAAAAACCTATATAATCAAAGAATGAACTAGGAAAGGAAATTAATTAACTAGCATATTTACAAAGCTCCTATATGTCCTAAAAATGCAATATGCCTAGCATGATGCAAACACACAAGTGAAGGAAATATTCTCAGCTTATGGATGTGGCATAGGATGTGAGTCACATATGGGGACACATTTAGATCACAAAAAGTCAATGAGCAATAATCCAATCTGCACAGCCTCTAGGATGCATCCACCAATTTTTTGTTGTGAATTTTTGCAATGTGAGTAGCATTCACTTTACTTGATCCCAAAGATAGCCCTTTTTCCCAATGATCTTATCAAGTTTGACTTCAAGTTTTTCTTATGAAAATCACTTGATCACAATGGTATGGCTTCATACTAAGGGTGAAGCAGCTGTTTCTCACATATATATATATATTTTCTTTTAGCATCCACTGTGAGATACCTAGGAAGGTTATATCAAGTCACCAAAAGGTAACATGAACAGGAAGTGCTCACAATTAAGTGATCAAAAAATAATGTCAAGATGAGGACTCACAAGTGACCACACTGAGAAATTTCGTGCTAATGCATGATATTTTTGGATTTTTCTTTTTATATATTTTTTTTTTTCAGTTAAACTAATCTACAGATGTGTTAGAGGATGTGAGACACATCTGGTCTCACATCCTTAGATATCACACAAGCCAAGAGACTTCCTCAAGGAGGAAAATCTCTCCAAATCTAATGCCTTTGTAAATATATCAGCCAATTGATTTTCAGTCCCAACAAATTCCAGACACACAGTTTTTTGTTCTACAAGATCTCTAATGAAATGATGTCTAATATCAATGTGCTTTGTTCTAGAATGTTTGACAGGATTTTTAGATATGTCTAAGGCACTTTTGTTATCACAAAAAGCAGTCAAAACTTTGCTATTCAATCCATAATCTTTTAGCATTTGATTCATCCACAGTAATTGTGTGCAGCAACTCCCAAGGGCAACATATTCAGCCTCAGCAGTGGATAAAGACACACAATTTTGCTTCCTACTATACCAAGACACAAGGTTATTACCTAGGTAGAAACATCCACCAGTGGTACTCTTTCTATCATCACTATTTCCAGCCCAATCGTAATCGGTGTACCCAACCAAATTTGTGTTTGTTTCTTTAGAGTAATGCGGACCTAGGTTCACGATCCCACTCACATACCTAATGATTCTTTTCAAGGCTTTAAGATGGGACACTTTAGGATTGGCTTGGTATCTAGCACGAGACATACACCGAACATAATGTCAGTCTACTTGCGGTGAGGTAAAGCAAACTTCCTATCATGCTTCTATAAAGGGTTTGATCAACACTCTCACCATCGAGAATCATGACTTAGCTTTTGGGAAGATCCCATTGGGGTTCTTTGATGTGAAGAGTGTTCAAGCTCAAACTTTTTCACAAGATTCTTGGCATACTTAGACCGTGAAATGAACATGCCATCTTTGAATTGCTTAATCGTAAGCCTAAGAAAAAGTTCAACTCACCTACCATACTCATCTCAAATGTGGAAGTCATGCTATCCACAAATTCGGCTAGCATTGGATCGTAATTTGATCCAAACACAATGTCATCTACATAGATTTGTGCCACAAGAATCTCTTTCTTATTTCTCCTCACAAACAAGGTTTTGTCAACCTCACCTCTCTTGAATCCTAGTTGAAGCAAATGGTCAGTCAACCTACCATACCAAGCTCTAGGGGCTTGCTTTAGCCCATACAGAGCTTTCTTCAGTTTATACACATGGTTAGGATATTTGGAGTCCACAAAGCCTTTAGGTTGTTAAACATAGGCTTCCTCATTTAATATCCCATTTAAAAAAGCACTCTTAACATCCATTTGATGAAGAGTAATCTTGAGGTAACAAGCAATGGCTAACAGAAGCCTAATGGACTCAATTCTTGCAACAGGAGCAAATGTCTCCTCAAAGTCAATTCCCTCAATTTGAGTATAACCTTGAGCAACTAACCTAGCTTTATTTCTAGTTATCACACCTTTCTCATCAGTTTTGTTCTTAAAAATCCATTTGGTTCCTATGACATTACCATGTGAGGGTCTAGGAACAAGAGTCCATACCTCATTCTTTTCAAATTGAATTAATTCATCTTGCATAGCCATAATCCAGTCAGCATCTTTCAATGCTTCAGTAACATTCTTAGGTTCAATTTTTGAAACAAAACAACGAAACTTACACAGGAGTATGCCGAGGAGCAACTCCATAAACCAGCCATCTTTCTATAATCAACTTTGTCCTTTTGTCTAGTTCTCACTTGAGCATGCACATCTCCCACAACTTGTGAAGTGGGGTGGTTTTCTGGATTTTAGAAGGGATATCCTTTGACCTATCCACACACCCATTCACATTACCTTCGGAGCATCATCCCGATCGGAATCAGAGGAACCTGTCCTCAGTTACAGGAGTTTGAGTGGCTGTGGGTGCAGCTGTGGGTTCAGATGTGGAGACAGATGTGTCCACATCCTTGGTTACATTCTTATCGGGTTCAACATTTTTATCGGCCTTTGGAAGCTTCTTTTAATTTTTCAAAGACTCGCTTTCTTCATCCTTCCAGTCCAGCAAGCAACCTGAAACATCATCCTCAGCAGTCTTGAGGTTAAGATCAAGTGAATCATCAAATTTAACATTAGCAGATTCCATAATGGTCTTAGTTTTGAGATTAAAAACTCTGTAAGCTCTACTGTTTGTGGAATAGCCCATGAAAATTGCTTTGTCACTCTTTGAATCAAACTTGGACAGATATTCTCTATCATTGAGAATATAACAAACACAACCAAACACATGAAAATATTTTACAGTTGGTTTCTTTCCAAGGAGGATTTGATATGGGGTGACAGTGCTACCAATCCTTAGGAACACCCTATTGCCAATATGGCAAGCAGTGTTTAAAGCTTCTGCCCAAAATTTTTGGACAAGTTCTTTGAACTTAGCATGACCCTAGCCATTTCTTGCAAGGTTCTATTCTTTCTTTCGGCAATTCCATTTCTTTGTGGGGTGATTGGTGCAAAACTCATGAGTGATTCCCTTAGAATTGCAAAAATTGGTGAACATTTGATTCTCATATTCGGTGCCATGGTCGACCTAATCCTCACGGTCTTAAGACCATAAAGATTTCTAACTCTTTTGTACCAATTCTTGAATTCTCCAATTGTTTCGACTTTTCTCTTAAGAACATTACCCAAGTGTACCTAGAATAATCATCAACACACACAAAGGCATACTTTTTCCTACCAAAGCTTTCTACTTCAATAGGTCCCATTAAATCGGTGTGAATCATCTCCAAATATCTAGTTGTGGAGCATTGTTGGACCTTTTTATGTGATGCTTTTGTTTGTTTTCCCTTTTGACATGAACCACGGACATCGGGGTTCTTGAAGTTCGGTTAGGGAGGTCTTTAATGGCTTCAAACCTTTGAAGTTCTTCCCAGTTCTACGGCTAGCATGCCCTAATTTTTGGTGCCACAGATTGACATCATTAGCTTTTGAGCTTAGGCAAGAAAGATTGTCACCAAATTGGTAACAATTATCAGCAGATCTAGGACCAGTAAACACACATTTATTATCCTTATCAAACACTTCACACAAGTGCTTATCAAACTTCACAAATAGGTCATCATCACACAGTTGACTGATGCTTATTAGGTTGGCTTTCAAGCCTTCCACATGGTACACATTGTGCAATTTTGGGAGACCCTTGACATCTAGGGTTCCTTTCCCAACAATCTTTCCTTGAGCACCTCCACCAAAATTTAATTTCCCTCCATTTATCACTTCATAATCAAGAAGGACTGCTTGGTTTCCAGTCATGTGCCTAGAGCACCCACTATCAAAATACCAAGAGCCAGAGACAGTACTCTTGAGAGAAGAGTAGACAACATTGCAGGTGGTAATTGGTTTGGCCACCCACTGTTTAATAGTTTTCTTTTTGGGTTGCAGAGGTCTCAGATTGACTGGATGTGTGTTAGGATGTGCATACATCTTTTCACACATCTGAGGCTGTTTGAAATTACCAGATTTTTTATCAGCCTTGAGTTTGTAACGTAAGGGCCTAATGTGACCGGGAGCTAGGCGGTAATGGCAAATGTAATGCCTCTTCCTTGGTCTCTTCTCACTCAGAATGACTTTTTCTTTAAAAGCTTGTTTTTTCATACTTTTAGAGGTAGAAGCCTCACATCCCTCCTTTACAAAATTATTTTCAAAACCTATACCAATTTTGTCACGTTGACCCATAGAAAAAGCTTCTTCCATTTTCATTTTACTTTTGTTTAACTTAGTAAAAGTATTATCGGCTTTTTCACATTCATTCTTGAATTTTTCAAGGTCAACTTCTCTTTTGGTCACAAGGACTTCTAGTCTTGCAATGGTATCCTTTTGAGCATCATTTTCTTTTGAAAGTACAGCTTTTTCATCTTCACAAGCGACAATTTATCGAGACGAGAGATTTGTTTACCTTAACAAGTACCTCAATTTTGTCCAATCTTTTCATCCAATCTGTATGCGGCTCCTTGTATGTGGCAAAGAGTTCCTCATAGGGAATGTCTCTTTCTTCATCTTCATCATCTGAATCTCCTTTTATAGAGAAACAGATTCGGCACCGGTTCGAGATGTGACACCGAGATGTGTACACAACCGAGCCCACATCCAAGGGATTTTCGGGAGTATATTCTTGTATATCTGCGAGAAAAGGCATTAAACACGAGAATGGCAATTTAAGACAGACATATTAGCCACTTCTTTTCCTCATCCTCACCGTCACTAAGGGTAGCGATTAAGCTCATTCCCTTCTTTTTAAGTGTGTTAGCACACTCATTTGCATAATGACCAAAGCCACGACATGCCCTACATTGGACACATTCGGATGATTTATTTTCAAAACTTGGTTTCTTGAATCCGGTGTCGGTGCTAGGTTTTGGCTTTTCAGTAATCTTGGAAGTAGGTCTATTGGGGAATTTGCTTATCCTTCTATTTTTCAAGATAGAACTGAATTTCTTTGAAATAAAAGCTACATCCTCATCTTCAAGATTAGACTTGTCAATTTCAGTAGGATAATTCCACAAGCTCTTTTGGTAGAGCGGCACTTTTGAGGGCAAGGCTGTGTGTTTTGTTCTTTTTCGAGCCTCAAGGTTAAGCTCAAACACGGTCAAGATTCCTATGATAGTGTCAAGACCTACGGTGTTTGTGTCCTTTGTTTCTTCAATCACGGCTACTTTAATGTTAAACCTCTCGTGCAAGGTCCTTAGAATTTTACTAACAAGTCTTGCATTGGAGATAGATTCTCCTAGACTTGTGCATTCATTTGAAATCTCATGAATCTTAGCGGCATATGACACAATATCCTCGGTTTCTTCCATTCGAAGTAACTCAAACTTATCCATTAAAATTCTAAGCCTGGTAGCCTTCACACTTGGTGCTCCCTCACATTGAGTTTGCAAAATATCCCAAGCGGTTTTGGCTATACTCTCATTTGTTATAAGCTTGTACATATTCCCGAAACATGGTGGAAATAGCACCCATGGCTTTTGAATTGTAATTTGCGGCTTGTATTTCATCAAGAGTCCATTGTTCTTCGGGTTTTCTTTCAAAGAAGGACTCACCAACACCAGAAGATGGCTTTTTCTCCACAGTAGGAGGTTGCCATGCAACAAGAATGCACATCCAAGCTCTTTCATCAATACTTTTGATGTAATTTCGCATCTTAGACTTCCAAAGAGAATAATTTGTGCCATCCAAGACAGAGGCCTATTTTGGTGATTTTGGCATTCCATAATGACTACACTTTTACGGATCAACACTCGGTAATATTTCGAGAGTTGGCTTTGATACCAATTGAAAGTTTCGTGTAGCTAGGAAACTTGGATCACGCAATAGGCAAAGGATGTGAGTACGGATGTGTCTCACCGGCTGTCCACACATCCACAGATAATGCGGCGGAATAAAACAATTAAATGTAAATAAAATGCAATAACTCAAGAGTTATATACGCTTACGATACGTGTGATCGGCAAACTAGGCTTACGCCCAAAAACTTTTCACTATAAAAACTTATGTTCCTTACAAAAACAAATAAGTGAAAAACTAAAATATGAAAATACTAAACAAGTTCTAATCACCTTCTATGATATGAACAACTCCCCTTTCCCAAGTAGGATCTATTCTAATCAGAAGTAAAACAAGAGAACTTTATAAAAACCTAGATGTGAGTTACGGATGTAAGCTCACAACTTAAACACAACTCAATCGAATGCTATGAAGTAAGTGTATTTTTCTCTTTAAAAACCGTAGCTTCTCTTTGTGCTGAATGTCTTGTATTTATAGTGCACCATTGAGAAGATCTTCATGCAATCGACCTCTTCCTTTGTGAGATTCCTTTTCCTATATGAAAACATAAAACACACTCACAAGGAAATCAAATATTAGTAGGTTAGTCCTAATATAAAACTATGTACATAAATAAAAGATATTTACTATATTTACAATTCCTAGTCAAAGTAATATACTTATAAATCTCCATGAAAGTTCCAAAATCTTCTTACCATAATAGAATTCAAATTAAATAAGGAAACAAGTAGTTCCCTAAAAAGCTCACGCTTTCATGCACGACTTCTTAAAGCATTACAAGGAACAAGGAGAGGAGATGAGGCAACGACAGCAGCGATGAAATGTTATGATTAATGGTCGAGGGGAGGAGAGATGAGTGGTGGAGGACTATAAAACGTGGTTATAGAGGGTCGGATGGTATGAAAGAGCATAGGGAAAGAAATGAAAGATAAGTGAGGAAGATTGAAAGAATTTTAGCTAAGACTGTTCTGAAAAACTATCGATTGTGCATAACAATGATCAAATAAGTGTCAGAACAACTTAACGAACACTTGCACACGAATAGAATTAAATTAAAAACTTAGCTAAGACTGTTCTGAAAAACTATCGATTGTGCATAACAATGATCAAATAAGTGTCAGAACAACATAACGAACACTTGCACACAAACATAATTAAATTAAAAACTTAGCGAAATAAATGAAAACACGAATTAAACACTTCAGCAAGACAATGCTCGATGGAAAACTTTCATTAATAAAAATCTTGCATAATACAAGTTACCAAACAAATATAATGAAAGAAAATAAAAAAAATGAGTTCTAGACTCCTAGAACAAATGAAACACAGAACACCTTGAAGAATTAAAAGACTTAAATCACCAAAGCTTCAATGCCAAAGATGAACATCAATATATGTTCTTAATATAAGAACAATTGCAAATTAAGAACTGTGAAGACTTAAGGAGTTTGATCACGTAACAACTTCAAAGACAAGAATGACTCTTTATGAAAAACTTGATTTTTCTCATTGAATGCTCTAGAATTCGTGAATCAACAATGGTCGGCTCCTTCATCTTTTATTTCCGCTCCATCCAAGATTCCTACGCAACATGAAATTTATCTTTTACAAGAAAATGATTAGTATTGTTAGTAAGAGATAAATACCTAAAATAATAATCCTAAATTAATACTACCAAAGATAAATACAAGGAACCTAAAATATAAATTCTAATTTAAAACTACCTAAGATAAATACAACCTAACTATGATAAGAGTGCGTCTGGGGAGAAACGCGTTTCTCCGTCGCGTATGGAGAAACGGGGCTTATTATGTCGCGCGACATAAGTAGCCAGTTTCTGGATATCCTTTACAAAGCTTCTGGATATCCAGAAGCTTTGAAATGGATATCCAGAAGCTTTGTAAAGGATATCCAGAAACCAAGTATTTTTTCTGGATATCCTTTACAAAGCTTCAGATATCGTAAGCTTTGAAATGGATATCCGAAGCTTTGTAAGGATATCCGAAAAATATTTGGTTTCTGGATGTCCTTTACAAAGCTTCTGGATATCCTTTTCAAAGCTTCTGGATATCCTTTCCAAAGCTTCTGGATATCCAGAAGCTGATGAAGTGATATCCAGTTTTTGTGGCTATGTATGTCGCGCGACATAACAAGCCCCGTTTCTCCATAAGCGATGGAGAAACGCGTCTCTCCCCAGATTTTGTGCTATGATAAATACAAACTATTTATGAACAAAATATAAATCAGAATTACAAAAATCAAACAAAGATATCAAGTGTATTTCATACTCTTTCGGATAGCGGTGGCAATGTATGGTGGTGATGAGACGAAAGGGGGATAGAGAGGGTAGAGATAAAGATAAGGGGAGAAATAGTGAAGAGTAATGAGCGGGGAAGAAAGAGGATGGTAGAAATGAAAATTTGTCCAAGTTCAAAGTTGATCAGTCCCGAAAATTGAGGGTTTCGTAAAGCATTTTTCATAACTCGAGTTTAGGGGCGGGTTCTCTTTTGATTGATTTTCCATGTGTGGGTGACCAGACCCAACTATATAGGTAACTTTAAAATATACATATTTTACCTTTAAAAATGTGTTGTTATTACAAACATGCCTAAGTATATGATTCTAAACAAGATTTTTTGTTATTAGCCGCTTGAATGAAGACACCCTAAACATGCCAAAGTATATGATTCTAAACAAGATTTTCTGTTATGAGTTGCTTGAATGAAGACACCCTGTTTGGCGACCTCTCATTGCTCTCTCCTCTCCGACAATCTCTCCTTTCATTGTTCTTTGACTTAATCCCTACAAAAGCAATAGCATTGTATGTCGCTATTCTTTCCTCTCTAACAACGATGACTCCAACCAAACCAACCAATATGAGCTTCTTCTTTTTTCTCTTTTCTCTTGACTCAAATTTTCATCATTTTGTACCACACATCTCAAAATTTTAAGGCAAACCCAACCCAAAATTCCTACTTGCGAGCCCGGGTGAAGGGGACGACCTATTGTCGTACATGCGGGCGGGTACGATAATGAACAAACCCAATCGAACCTGACTTGTTGCCATCTCTAAGGACGGGTCGCTTATAGAAGAGTAAAAGACTATATAGGCTTGGACCCTAGGTCCCCTTAGCTAGCTAGATGAAAACTCGTCCGCTCCTATACATTAAGGTATAAGACTATAATTGCTCTTATACATTAAGGTATAAAAGTAATTTTTTTCACATTTTTTCGCATTTTCTTAAATATTATAAAAAAAATCATATTTTATGAACCAGACCACTCCTATATTTAGGTATAACTCTTATACATAAGGTACAAGAGTAATTTTTTTTTAACAATTTTTTCACATTTGCTTAAAAAATCACAAAAAAGTATTATATTTTATTAATCAGGTATAAGACTAGATGCTATGGATTTGGGAAATCCTCTCTCAAGTATTCACTGTTAATAAGGTAATTGTGTGAAATCTCCTTCGACACTTTTCAAGGTTAATACATCTTTGCATTATCCGACAACCATAAGTGGAACGAGGGATGTCAAAGGTGAAGGCACATTCAAGCCATGATCCAAACCCTTTCAATTCTAAAATGTGTCAATTATTACACCTTACTTGTAATTTATATCGTTAATTGATAAAATATTGAATTTTTTTCATGTTATGGAGCTTTTTAGAGGTTTATTATTGTGGGGGGAAAAAGTTGTTAGAGGTTTATAAAGATAAAGTGCTGATGTGGCATGACGTGGCATGACGCAGCAGTCTGGATAAACCAATTGAAAGGTTTATTAGTAAGGATGCTCTTATAAACCATACTTGTAGAGAAACTATCAATTGGGCCTTAGAAGAAAATCGTATCAGCCGTCGCTGTGAACCATGTGGACATCTAATTAAGCAAGGCAAAAAAATATTTTATGTTAATAATAGGAGTTGATCTTGTTAAAAAACATTTTTTTCTAAACAATAGGAAAAACGTGTTCTATATAACGCGTACGAAATCGAAATTCTCCTCACAACAGGAACTCCTCCTTCCTTGCCCGCAAAGTCGACGGCTTCGTGCACGCGGGGTCTTAGCCTGATGGTTAGAGTTCATGGCTTCCAACCTGGAGGTCATGGGTTCGATTGCCCCACCAGTGGTAAGAGGGAATGACATTGCCCTCCCTAGCATAGCTAGGCGCCTCTGTGAAGTGCATCAAGGGGGAGCGGTGAAATGTGTTGATCCCCTTCTTTTTGAAAAGAAAAAAAAAAGTCGACGGCTTCGTGAGACGCCGCTGACCTCAAAATAAGAAACAAAGTGGTAGAAAAATCCTTCAACGACGGAATTGCAGTTAGAAGAAGATGTAACAGGAAAGCCTTGAAAAAGAAGAGCACCACTTCGGCGAAGGCGAGACTCCAGCCCTGGCTTCTAGGTTTTGGTCGCCTCAATTAAAATAGAGAACTTACTCGTACAGCTGATTTTCTTAATTTTGGTGTTTGGGGACAAGATTAATGGAAACAAATTCCATTGGTTAGATTTCTGGATTTCAGGTAGCTTAATTAACTTCTTCAAACACGCTCTATCATGATTTGAGTGCTCAGTGCATGTATATTTTGTGTATCGGTGTATGTATAAAAGAGTGCAAGTATTAATGTAAAAAAGTGTTTGTGTTTGTGTTTGTGTAAAAGAGTTTCGGTACATATTTATTCAAGTATCAGTTCACGTGTAAAAAAGTGTCGGTGTTAGTTTAAAAAAGTATCGATTTTAAGATAGAAAAGTGTCGGTGCATACGTGTTTTAATGTCAGGGCAAGTGTAAAAGATAGAAAAGTGTCTGTGCATACGTGTTTTAGTGTCAGAGCAAGTGTAAAAAGAGTGTTAGTGTTAGTGTAAAAAAATGTCAATGTTTGTCTAAAAGAGTGTCAGTGTTGTTGGTGTAAAAGAGTGTCAATGCATATATATTTTAATGCCCGTGCATATATTATTAAATGTCACTATGTGTGTAAAAAGTGTCAAGTTATATGTAAAATAGTGCTAGTGTTAGTCAAATAGTGCCGGCACAAATGTTTTAAGTGTCAATGGTGTTAATAATACATGCACTGACACTTATGCGATGGGACTCTTTAACATCAATACTGATATTTTTTTACACTAAGACTCTTTTACGCTTGTACTGACTTAAAACACACCTGAATTGACATTTTTTACACTAACATTGACACTTAACATATCCACTATCACTCTTATACACTAATACTGATGCAGGAGGAGTCCACCCAAGCGGCCGCCTGAGGAACCACCAGGCGTACGCCTCAAGTGCAGGGGACGGGGAGGAACCTTCGGGCTTTGAGGCGGACGCCTCAGTCCTCTCCATGCGGGCGCCTCACGCTATTGACGGGATTGCCGATGTTTGCGTTGGAATGCGATTGCCGCTCGTTTATTTTAATTTTATTTAATTAGGGTGCTGATGTTTGCGTTGGAATACTATTGCTACTATTTTAATTTTATTTTACTTAGGGGTACTTTAGTCATTAGGTTGTTATTTGTTTCTTAGGGTTTAGGGAGTATTTAAACACTTTTAGATTAGGTTTAAAGGCAGTTTTTGATTAATAAATTCAAAGAGTTTTCTCTTTTTTCCTGGTGGATTCCAGATTACTGCTGGTGGATTCCAGTATTGTGTTTGAGGATTCTTCGCTTGAAGAGTTCTTGTGATTAGTGCGCTAATCACGAAATTTATCGGCTTCCGTGCTGCGTCAGTTGGTATCAGAGCAGGTCTTACCCTGTCTTTTCATCACTGATTCGTTATGGGGGATCAAGCAACAAAAGCAGGTGCGGATGGCTTAACCACCGCTATTGCCGCGTTGGAAACAAAGGTTGCAGCGTTGGTGGCTTCTCAACAAGGTCACAACATTTGTGCTAAACGAAATCGTAGGGGCGAGAGCGACAGGGAGGTTATTCACGAAATAGATCGTCGATTGGATCGTGCTCGACAACAGGAACACTATTTTCTAGAGTTAGAGGACGAAGAACTCGACGAAGCGGACAAGCATGATCGACTTGTGCAGAAATATAAATCAATCAGAGATCTGAATCGAGCATCAAGGGAGCAAGTGCTTAGGCAGCAACATAGGATGGAAGCCAAATTTTATGCTGACAAAGCCGATCACTACACTGCCAAAATTCAGAAACTGAAAGCGCGAAGATCTGCAGTCCATGAACGTGCTGAAGAAGAACGTCGGGCTCAGTTCGAGGCCTTGTTGCAGAATAACAAAAATGATGTTCAAGAAGTTCCAGAAGTCGACAAATCCGTCTTTCCAGCAGTTCCCTTGGCCGAATCTGAAGAGAAGGTGGAGGAAGGGGCAGATTTATGTGCAAAATACGAGATCTTTCAGGTATGTGAAATTGTTCCCGCAAGTATTATGGTTCCTACAAATATTATGGTCCATGATCATGCCCTAGTTGAGCCCATGAATAAAGATGTGGATAGTATTATTGGGTCTACACCATCGATTTTTGATATTGTTGTGGGTGTTATTGATTGGACAGAAGAATTTAAATTCGATGATATTTTTATTCTTGATCATGGGAAGGAGAAAGAAAGGATTAATTGGGAATTTATAGAAGAGTCCATGGAGGACGTTAATTTTTCATTCGTTGTTGACTCTGAGGAAGATGGGACGGACGATCAACGGATGGATGGGATTGGTAGTCTTAATTTTCATCCGGACAAAATTGGTCTACCTCAAAACTTTCAAAAGGGGCGAATGTATTCAAAATACTTGTTTCATTGGGACGGACAAGCGTTATTTTTTTTTTCGAAGGCAAGAAAAGCATTGATTTATTCAAAGTGTTTATTCTTTTGGGGCGGATCTTGCCAAATATCGGATATGAACTCGGGGTCGAGTTCTTTTGAAGAGTGGTTGACTGATGCAGGAGGAGTCCACCCAAGTGTTGGGATAGAGGATCAATTGGGCTAGACATCGAAGCAAGGGGAAGATTTTCGTAGCAGGTTTCTGGGGTCAAGAGCGGCCGCGCTGCCTATGTGCGCGACCGCGCTCTTGTGCCGAGAATGGTGCTCGGGAGGAACATCTTCGAGGGCGACCACGCTGAGAGGAAGGGCGACCGCGCTCAAGGGCCGAGGCTGGCGTTGGTCTTACTCGTCAATAGCGCGACCGCGCTTAGCAGGAGAGCGGCCGCGCTCCGCCCGTTCCGCAACAGTCAAAGTTTCCTTGTTTGTTTAGGTTTTGGACTCTACCCTAGGTCATATATAAACAATGTTCCGCCCCCAATTCAGTTGTAACACAAATTCTAATTACATAGTGCAAGATCCTGGCTTGGTAGTGCCCCCAGACGTAGCCAATCAAATTGGTGAACTGGGTTAACAATTTCTTGTGTTCTTTTCTGTTTCTTTGATTTCTTGTGCTTGGTTTGTGTGCGATTATTATTCTTGTAGGTTTGCTTGGGTGTGGAGGGCCATATTCACAACAACTGGTATTAGAGCTTTTGGTTTCAAGATCAAGGGAGTTGTTCCAAGCAATCAAGAATGGGCAAGGACAAGCAGGCGGTTGAGAAATTCGATGGGTCTAACTACGGATATTGGAGGATGCAGATTAAGGATCTCTTGTACAACAAAGATCTCTACAAGCCTCTGAAGGGTGTCAAACCGGAAGATGTAAGTCAGGAGGAATGGGAACTCATGGATCGGAAAGCCCTAGGGGTGGTTAGATCTACTTTGTCAAAGTGGATCGCGAAGACTACCAGGAAGGCGACAACCACCAAGGAGCTATTGGATTATCTTACTGAGAGATTTGAAACTCCGTCTGCTGCAAATAAGGTTGATTTGATACGTAAGATGGGTAGTCTCAAGATGCAAGAGGGAGGATCCTTGGCTAAGCACATCGATGAGTTTATGGATGTTATAGACTCATTGACAGCGGTGGAGATCAAGTTCGATGACGAGGTTCATGCATGCTTGTTGCTAGCTTCTTTACCGGCAAGTTGGAGCGGAACGGTGACTGCAATCAACGCTTCAGCAGGTAAGAAGAAATTGAAATATGATGATGTTAAAGACTTTCTTTTAGGTGAGGAAAATCGCATGAAGAAGTTGGGGACATCAAGTACTTTGGGAGCGGCTTTAGCTACTACTAGTAGGGGGAAACCGGGTACTAGCAAACAAGGAAGGACCGAATCTAGGGAGAACGTGATGAGTGGTAAGGGCAAAGCTGATGAGACCAAGGACAAACCGAAGGTTGCGAAGGGATCTATTCAGTGCTACTATTGTAAGGAGTTGGGACACTTCAAGAGGGATTGTCCAAATCGTAAGGGCAATCAGGTGAATGTGGCAGTCGAAGGTGATGATGTACTGGTTCTGAGTGTCAGTAGTGCACTAGAATCATGGGTGCTGGATTCGGGGGCATCATTCCACTCTTGCGGGCATAAGGAAGAGATGGAGAATTACACTTCTGGTGATTTCGGGAAGGTCTATCTTGCAGATGGCGAGCCTTTGGAAATCAAGGGGAAGGGGGATGTCAGAATAGGAGCATCGGACGGGAAGGTCTTACATCTGAACGGGGTCAGGCACATTCCGGGTTTGAAAAAAAACCTGCTTTCAGTTGGGCAGTTGGACGAAGAGGGTTACAAGGTGACTTTCGGGCTGCGAGGCTGGGTTATTACCAAGGAGGATTGTGAGATCGCTCGGGGTAATAAGGAGGGTACTCAGTATTTGGCAAACAACACCGAGATAGTATTGCGGTGGCGACGGCTAAGGGTGATACTGATTTGTGGCACTGTCGATTGGGTCACATGAGTGAGACGGGGATGAAAGTACTTTGTTCTAAGGGTCTACTACCGGGTTTGAAGACAGTCAACGTGGGGATCTGCGAAGATTGTATGTTTGGCAAACAAGGGAGGAATAATTTCTCGAGGACAGGTAGGGGATTGAGGGAAGCAAAGTTGGAATTGGTTCACACGGACTTGTGGGGGCCATCTCCGGTTACATCTCTGGGTGGTGCGTCATATTACATGACTTTCATTGATGATTCTACAAGGAAGGCCTGGGTCTATTTCTTGAAGGGGAAAGATGAGGCTTTCGAGGTGTTCAAGAAGTGGAAGGCTTTGGTGGAGAATCAAACGGGACTTAAGCTTAAGTGCTTAAGATCTGACAATGGTGGGGAGTATGAGCTCGGGGAGTTTAGGGAATATTGTGCTGCGAATGGTATTCGTATGGAGAAGACACCAAAGAAGACTCCACAACTCAACGGGGTAGCAGAGAGGATGAACAGAACATTGAACGAGCGGGCTAAAAGTATGAGATTGAAGTGTGGACTTCCGAAGACGTTCTGGGCATATGCGGTTGACACTGCAGCTTTCTTGATCAATCGGGGACCATCGGTTCCATTGGGGAACGGAATTCCAGAGGAAGCTTGGAGTGGCAAGCAGGTAAATCTGTCATTTCTTCGCGTATTTGGCTGCGTTTCTTATGTTCATGTTGATTCTTTGAGAGAACTAAATTAGATGCTAAATACGGTAAGTGTACATTTATTGGGTATGGCGGGGATGACTTCGGGTATAAATTTTGGGATGATCAAAACCATAAGGTTATTCGTAGTCGAGATGTGGTATTCAATGAACGGGTTTTGTACAAGGATAGAAAGGGGGCATCGATGATACTAGTTCGGAACCGGAGGTTGTAGAGGTGGATATTCCAGACTCAAAGGTGGGAGCGGGATAGTTCATGTTGACCATGGTCGGAGGTCAGCGAAGATGAACCACGTACTCCGTAACCGGATATTCCATTGCGTAGATCCAGCAGTGCGTGGATCACACAGCAGTATACTCCTTCGAATTATTATTTGTTGTTGATAGATAATGGGGAACCGGAATGTTATGCGGAGCGATTCGTAGTGTGCTTTGTAACAAGTGGAAAGCTGCGATGGATGATGAGATGGTCTCATTGAAGGCAAACAAAACTTGGGAGTTGACTAAACTACCTAAGGGGAAGAAGGCACTTTGCATAACAAGTGGGTTTACGGGATCAAGGAGGAAGCGGACGGTAGCAAGCGTTACAAGGCAAGACTGGTTGTTAAAGGGTTTCACAGCGAAGTATGGTATTGACTACACCGAAGTATTCACTCCGGTTGTGAAGATGACCACTATCGAATGGTTCCTGGGGATAGTAGTGGCGGATGACTTGCTTGCTTGAACAGATGGATGTGAAGACAGCCTTTCTTCATGGAGACTTGGAGGAGGAAATTTACATGGTACGGCGAGAGGGTTTCTTGTCTAAAGGTAGCGAGGAGCTAGTTTGCGGATTGACTAAGAGCTTGTATGGCCTTAAACAAGCTCCTAGGCGATGGTACAGAAGTTTGATGGATTCATGCACGACATTGATTTTATCGGTTGCGAGGCGGATCATTGTTGCTACTTCAAGAACACGGACAATGGGTACATTATCTTCTTTGTTATATGTGGACGACATGTTAATAGCGGGCTCTATCGATAGAGAGGTAAACGGGTTGAAGACTCGGTTGTCGAACGGTTCGAGATGAAGGATTTGGGAGAGGCAAGGAAAATCTTGGGCATGCGGATTGACCGGAATAGGGAGTCGGGCAAGTTGGTTCTTTCACAAGCAGAATATGTTGAGAAAGTCTTGGCAAGGTTTTGTATGGAAGAGGCGAAGCCAACAGGGACACCATTGGGTTTGCATTTCAAGCTATCCGAGAGGGACTCGCCTAGGAACAAGGAGGAGCGTGACAAGATGGAGAGAACTCCATATGCTTCAGTTGTGGGGAGTCTCATGTATGCAATGGTGTGTACAGGGCCGGACATTGCACATGCGGTGGGAGTAGTCAGCCGGTTCATGGGCAATCCAGAAAGCAACATTGGGAAGCGGTTAAGTGGATCCTACGTTACTTGAAGGGAATGCTACTTGGTAAGGCTCTGTGTTTTTCAAGCAAGGAAGTGGTGTTAGCGGGTTATGTTGATGCGGACTTGGCATCAAGTGATCTTGATAAGAGGAGAAGTACTACGGGTTATGTGTTTACATTGGGTGGTACAACAATCTCCTGGGCTTCTAAGTTACAAAAGATCGTGGCTCGATCGGCTATGAAGCGAGAATATGTGGCGATGACGAAGCAAGTAAAGAGATGGTTTGGCTGCGAGAACTTCTTGGGTGAACTTGGGAAGACGCGAAGTGGTAATATTCTCTACGATGACAGGTCGAGTGCAATTCACTTGGCTAAGAATCCGGCATTTCATTCGAGGACGAAGCACATTGGGCGAGGTTTCACTACATCAGGCATCTCTTGGAGGAGAAGACTTTGTGGCTTGAGAAGATATTGGGATCAGAGAATCCGGCTGACATGTTGACGAAGGTTGTGAACCTTGAGAAATTGAAGCTGTGCAAAGCTTCAATTGGGCTTGAAGAATGAGAGAGGAGGATGGCACTACCATGATCGAGGTGAGCACTAGGAAGACACCAAGGGTGAGTTGAAGACGGATATGGGGCTTATATGTGTGGTTGATCTCTAGGTGGGAGATTGTTGGGATAGAGGATCAATTGGGCTAGACATCGAAGCAAGGGGAAGATTTTCGTAGCAGGTTTCTGGGGTCAAGAGCAGCCGCGCTGCCTATGTGCGCGACCGCGCTCTTGTGCCGAGAATGGTGCTCGGGAGGAACATCTTCGAGGGCGACCGCGCTGAGAGGAAGGGCGACCGCGCTCAAGGGCCGAGGCTGGCGTTGGTCTTACTCGTCAATAGCGCGACCGCGCTTAGCAGGAGAGCGGCCGCGCTCCGCCCGTTCCGCAATAGTCAAAGTTTCCTTGTTTGTTTAGGTTTTGGACTCTACCCTAGGTCATATATAAACAATGTTCCGCCCCCAATTCAGTTGTAACACAAATTCTAATTACATAGTGCAAGATCCTGGCTTGGTAGTGCCCCCAGACGTAGCCAATCAAATTGGTGAACTGGGTTAACAATTTCTTGTGTTCTTTTCTGTTTCTTTGATTTCTTGTGCTTGGTTTGTGTGCGATTATTATTCTTGTAGGTTTGCTTGGGTGTGGAGGGCCATATTCACAACACCAAGCGGCCGCCTGAGGAACCACCAGGCGTACGCCTCAAGTGCAGGGGACGGGGAGGAACCTTCGGGCTTTGAGGCGGACGCCTCAGTCCTCTCCATGCGGGCGCCTCACGCTATTGACGGGATTGCCGATGTTTGCGTTGGAATACTGATTGTTGCTGCTATTTTAATTTTATTTAATTAGGGTGCTGATGTTTGCGTTGGAATACTATTGCTACTATTTTAATTTTATTTTACTTAAGGGTACTTTAGTCATTAGGTTGTTATTTGTTTCTTAGGGTTTAGGGAGTATTTAAACACTTTTAGATTAGGTTTAAAGGCAGTTTTTGATTAATAAATTCAAAGAGTTTTCTCTTTTTTCCTGGTGGATTCCAGATTACTGCTGGTGGATTCCAGTATTGTGTTTGAGGATTCTTCGCTTGAAGAGTTCTTGTGATTAGTGCGCTAATCACGAAATTTATCGGCTTCCGTGCTGCGTCAAATACTGTCACTATTTTATACTAACACTGACACTTTTTTATATTAATGTTGATATTATTTTACACGTGACTGACACTAAATAGTGATAGAGATATTAAGTCTGATTCTATTTCCTAAGTTTACATTTGTATTTTATTATAGTTAGGATTGTCTATATCTCCTAATATTATTAGACCTCTTGGAGTGCACTCCAAGATTATACGTGTATATATACTTTACCTCTTAATCAATAATATTCAATGCATTATTCAATCTTCTAGTCTCTACATGGTATCAGAGCACTAGATCCAACTAGGGAATTTCTTTTTCTCTCTTCCTGGGCAATTTTTTCTGGCCGGCTGCTCCTCCTTGGCCTCCATCATGTCCTCCACTGATTCTTCTCCTCTATTTCTTCCAAACGCTGATGAACCCACCAAACCCTTGATTGTTGTCTCTCTTTCTCACATTCTTAAGCTTACCCTAACAAATTACATCGCCTGGAAAATTCAGATTGAAGCCACTCTCCTAGGCCATGATCTCTACCAATATATCGACGGAACCCTAACCGTTCTCACGGGGGCAACCCTTCTCCAAGGTCAACCTAATTCCGGCGTCTATGAATGGTCTCCATCCTCTCCTGCCGTTCACTCTATTTCTGCATCTTCTTCAAACTGGCATCACAGACTAGGGCACCCTTCCGCTTCTATTTTAAGTTATATTAGCAAGTTGTTTAGTTTAAAAATTTCGTCTCCTTTTTCTAGTTGTAATTCTTGTGACTGTAACAAAAGTCACAAGCTTCCTTTCAATGAAAGTACTGTTTCTTCCAAAGGCCCTCTCGATATTATCTATAGTGATGTGTGGACCTCCCCCCTTTTTTCTTTTGATGGCTATAAATATTACATCATATTCGTTGATCATTTTTCTAAGTATGTTTGGTTCTATCCTCTCAAACACAAAAGTGATGCTCTCTCTGTCTTCACACACTTTAAGCTTCTTGTCGAAAAATACTTTAATCGTTCTATACTCACTGTCTATAGTGATAATGGAGGCGAATATCTTGGCCTCCGCCCCTTCCTTGCCTCCCATGGTATCTCTCACTTCACTTCTCCACCACATACACCCGAACATAATGGTTACTCTGAACGTCGTCATCGACACATTGTTGAGACGGGTCTCACCCTCCTCACTCATGCCTCAATGCCCCGAAAATTTTGGTCCCTTGCTTTTGCTTCCGCTTGCTACCTCATAAATCGAATGCCTACACCCACACTTCATCTTCTCTCACCCTACCATAAACTTCATAACAATCCTCCGAACTACCTTAAACTCCGAGGATTTGGCTGCTTGTGCTACCCTTGGCTTCGCCCATACACTACCCATAAACTTGATCCTCGTTCTACACCTTGCGTCTTTGTTGGTTACTCCTCCACCCAAAGTGCTTACTACTGCCTAGATCCTACCACTCACAAAATTTATGCCTCTCGCCACGTCAAATTTGTAGAGGACACCTTTCCCTTCTCAAAACTCACTACTTCCACAGAACCACCTACATTTGCAGATGCCTGGTGCACTCACCATCTTCCAATTGTTTCTGTTCCAGCCGCACCAAACACTGCACCTACCATTCCTCCCACTTCTCCCATCAGCCCTGCTTTACCTGCTGAATCTCCAGCTGCCCCCAACACCACACCCCTGGCCGATCACTCTGTTACATCTACCATTCCTTCCTCAGCCGAAACAGTCCCTTCACCCGAACCCACTGTCCCAGTCGAACCTACTGTCTTAAACAACTCACCTTCCCCACCGCCTGTCCCTCCTCATCCCTACAACACCCGTTTTCAGAACAACATACACAAACCCATCCAAAAATTAAACCTTCTTGCCACTGTTGACAACTCTTTTCCCGAGCCAACCACCATTGCCCAAGCCTTAAAAAGTCCCACTTGGCGAGCTGCAATGCAAGCCGAGTATGATGCTCTAATCCACAACCACACATGGGATCTTGTTCCTCCCTCTTCTTCTCAAAATCTTGTCGGGTGCAAATGGGTCTTTCGTACAAAGTATAATCCTGATGGTTCTGTCTCTCGTCACAAAGCTCGTCTTGTTGCTAAGGGTTTCCACCAATGTCCTGGACTTGACTACTCTGAAACCTTTAGCCCCGTTGTCAAACCTACCACTATTCGCACTGTTCTATCTATTGCCACCATGAATTCTTGGTCTCTCCGACAGGTCGACATCAATAATGCCTTCCTTCAAGGCACTCTTTCTGAAGATGTCTTTATGATCCAACCTCCGGGGTTTGTAAGTTCCGAGTTTCCCACTCATGTCTGCAAACTTCGGCAGGCTCTCTATGGGCTAAAACAGGCACCTCGTGCCTGGTACAACGAACTCAAATCATACCTTCTATCTCTTGGTTTTAAGAACTGTGTCTCTGACTGCTCACTTTTTGTCCTTCGTCATGGCAATGATCTCATCTACCTTCTAGTCTACGTTGATGATATTATCATCACCGGCTCTAATAATACTCTTCTTGACAAATTTATCTCCACCTTCTCGTCCAGATTCTCTCTCAAAGATCTTGGTTCCTTATCTTATTTTCTTGGTGTCGAAGTTCTCCCTCACCCTCAAGGTATTCTTCTTTCTCAACATAAATATACTCTCGATATTCTCTCTCGTGCCAAAATGTCTGATGCCAAATCTGTGTCCACTCCTATGGCCGTGCATCCCCCTCTTCTTTCATCCTCGGGTTCACCCCTAAAAAATCCTTCCGACTATCGCGCACTCGTTGGTAGTCTTCAATATCTTTCTCTCACTCGTCTAGATATTTCTTTCGCCGTAAATCGCCTTTCTCTCGCCTCCTTTCACTGTCCCACCCTGAAGATCATTGGGCCGCTCTTAAGAGGTTATTGCGTTACCTTGCTGGCACTGCTACTCAGGGTCTCCTTTTACGTCGCTCGTCCCCCTTCACTCTTCATGCATTTACGGATGCTGACTGGGCGGGTGACAAGGACACCTTCTTATCCACTACTGGTTATATTGTTTATCTGGGTCGGAATCCCATCTCTTGGAGTTCTCGCAAACAGCGCACCCTTGCTTGATCCTCCACGTGCCGAATATCGGGCGCTTGCCGCCACTACCGCAGTATACTACGGGTTCAGAACTTACTTCATGAGCTGTACGCCCCTCATACCTCGGCTCCCACCATTCTCTGTGATAACCTTGGTGCAACATATGTTGCGGCTAATCCCAAGTTTCATTCAAAGATGAAGCACCTTGGTTTAGACTATCACTTTGTCCGTGAGCATGTTCAGAAGCAGTCCCTTTGCGTCTCACACATATCAGGAGATGATCAGCTAGCAGATGTCCTCACAAAGCCACTTGCACGTCCCAGATTTCATGTCATTTTAGCCAAGATTGGTCTTACCTCTCGGCCGTCCATCTTGCGGGGGCATGATAGAGATATTAAGTCTGATTCTATTTCCTAAGTTTACATTTGTATTTTATTATAGTTAGGATTGTCTATATCTCCTAATATTATTAGACCTCTTGGAGTGCACTCCAAGATTATACGTGTATATATACTTTACCTCTTAATCAATAATATTCAATGCATTATTCAATCTTCTAGTCTCTACAAATAGCACATATAATGGGACTCTTTTTACACTCAATATTTTCCTTTTGAGTGCGTCTGCTGAGAAACGCGTTTCTCCATAACTATGGAGAAACGTGTTTTTCATAGCCAGAAGCTTTACATTTGATAACCAGAAAAAAAAAACCCAAGGCCAAGACCAAAAGCTTCTGGATATCCAGAAGCTTTGCATTTGATAGCCAGAAGCTTTGCAGTTGATATCCAGAAGCTTTGTATTTGATAGCCGTAAGGATGTGAAATGTATATCCAGAAACTGTTAGGTGCATATCCGTAAAACTGTTAGGTGCATATCCGAAATGTGTTAGGGCATATCCGTAAATTGCTATTGAAGGTTTTACGGATATCCGAAACCTTCAAATGTATATCCAGGAAACATTTTGAAGGTTTTACGGATATTCATTTGAAGGTTTCTGGATATCACTTTCATAGGTTTCTGGCTATCTAGCTCATTGTCGCGCGACATGTCGGGACCCGTTTCTCCATAACTTATGGAGAAACGCGTTTCTCCCTAGATTTTGTGTTTCCTTTTACGGCTTGCTGCTTGTCAAAGTGAGTAGATACTGAATTCAATTCAACAGGAAATTATCAAAAGGCAAGTGCCTTTGACCCCATAGTAACAGGTGTGCACTTCAAATTGGGTTCAATTTGGATTTGTGCGGCATGTTGTCTAAGGTGAGTTTTTCGAATCGGATCGTCCGAAGCACTTTGCGATCAAAGTTAGAAAAAGGTTGGATCAAATATAGGAGAGAGAAAGAGAAAGAGAAAGTAAGGGTGAGGAACTTGCAGGATCCATGAAAGGGGACGAAACAAAGCGTGTTATGAAACAAAACCCATTTTTTTTAATTTTGAAAAAACTGATTTTTTATAAAATTTTGGCGCCAAAATCTTGCAAAAAACTAGTTTTTTTCGTAACATAAGAAAAAAACTAGTTTTAAAGCATTAAGTCTAACTAATAAGAGTGATGAACTGTTCTGAAAACGAGTTTTTTATAACATTTTGAAAAAAACTAGTTTTTTAAAGAGTTACTCAATTTTGGCTAATAATAGGGCAAATTTCTAAAATTCGTTGATTTTTATAGTATATTTTAATTGATGTTTGACCTTTAACATTGCATTCAATAGCTCCCTTTGTTCCTAACTGAAAGACTATTTTAAATTTAAGAATTATTTTTAAAAGGTTAATTTTTAATAGAAAAAAAATCATAAATATTTTTTCTATTCACTTTCAAATTTTTAGTTTTACAGAAATATGATGAAATATGAAAAGAGAATTGAAAATAATCATTTAGGAACAATATTGTAAAGGAAAAGTTTCAAAGTTATTAATTTTAGGACAAAAAAATCATTTAATTTGAAAAGGGGGGTAAGAGCAAGTGTTTTATTTTACTTTCTTTTTGCATTTTAATTAAAATAAATGGTCACATTTGTAAATAAGAAAGTAACGTCCTAATTATTGCTCCGGAGAAAAGTCCAAGGGAGTTAGGCATGGCTTTTCCTTAACCTAGTCAAAGGTTGGTAATAGCATAAAATAAGATAGTCTTGTATTAGGCGAACGGATTAAAAGTGACGGAAAAGACCCAACCAACGAAGCCGATCATTTCGGACATCACAAATACACTGTCATTGAATTGGTCAATCCCTTTGCTACAACTCCAATGACCTAACAATGAAGATCAGTCGATCTAGCTTATTGTACGATCGTTATTGGTCCCGACCTATATTCGTCCGACATACGATCATCAACTTGAACAATATCTGCCTAGCTAAGACACAAAGTTAGGTCAACCTCGAATACTCAGGCGACCTCGACCTACCCGAACGTGCGTCTATCTACGACTCAATTTGTAACCGTCTTCTACAATCACGAAGATCGTTACGCCTGCATTGTCTCCATGATTTGAGGGATTCATTACGATCCTACACCACTCCTATATATACCAGACTATATTCAACATAAAAAGGTAATGACTTATTGACTATCTTGAGATTACGTTATTTTCATACAGTTTTATACAAACTCATAACACTACATCTCATCATCACGTCAGAGGGTATTAGCCGGATACCACCCCGACTAGCCGTTTGTTTGTGGTTTCAGGTTATAGTTGTTGAAGATCAACCTATTGCTGGACTAATGCTGATCTGGATTATTTCCCGCGTCATCATTAGGTTTAAGAGTATATTTATTTTTAATGCAATGCTATAAATATTATCAATAATTATTTTTAGAATTTAATGAAAATAGCTGTTTTTTTATAAAATATTGATCAAAATTAATTTAAGTGATAAAAAATTAAAATAAAATATTTATTTTAAAACGAAAGGAATATGTATTTAAGCGAGGTACCGTGACATTACACTTCCATATCACAAATATGAATACGATTCTCACATACACTACCCTTGATCTCTTTCTTTTTATGTTTACCACTTCCTTTCAAAATAAATTTTATATTTATTTTTAATTAAAAACAAAAATAAATACTCCGGATTTATTTCGAGACATGAATAGAACTTTAATATTGCATTATGAACACTAATTTTCAAACAAAGAAAAAGTTTGAATTGTCTAAAAAAAATTCATGATTAACACAAGCAATTAAATAAAAAATTGTATGTTGATTTGTGACATCAATCAATTCTTCTACCTATATTTAATTTAAGACAAATACCACAAAAATAAGCTACATAAGATTATTATTTTTGCTTCATGATTAAGGTAAATAATAGTCCTAATAAGTTGAAGGTGTGACAAAAATGGTTGAAGAATTAAATGATACCTTTAATGAAAATGTTGAACCAATTCTTCTACCTATAAATTTTTGTGTTCCACAATCAAATGTTAGACCAATTTTTGTGATTTTGCCTTTCTTCTTTGGAGGTCTATTGTTAAAAATATTTTTTTTCGTCTCATTATAAATTTCGTTTATTTTTTCACTACAAGAAAACTGTCATTTAGCGACGGACACAATTTCGTCGCTAATAGCGACGGAATAGCGAGGAAATAGCGACGGATAAAAAATAACAAAAATAAAGCTAAAAGCGACAACTTTACCGACGGATTTAACGACGGACAATATTCCGTCACTATTTCGTCGTAAAAGTGGCGCCAAAAAATTGCGCCTTTTTTGCCGACGGTTTACCGACGGATTAACGAGGGATTGCAATTTTTTTTGCCGACGAAAGTATTTCGTCGCTATAGAATTAAAAAATAAAAAAATATTATTTCATTTCATTTAGTGACGGATTAACGACGGAATTATCAAAATAATATAACGACGGATATCTTCCGTCGCTATATAAAGTAAGAAAAAAATAAATATTAATTCTTATTAATTACCGACGGATTAACGAGGGATTGTAAAAAAAAATTACCGACGGATATTTGTCGTCGCTATAGAATTGAAAAATAAAAAAAATATTTCATTTTCATTTAGCGACGGAATAACGACTGAATTCTCAAAAATAATATACCGATGGATATTTTCCGTCGCTATATAAAATTAAAAAAAAAATATTATTTCTTATTCAAATACCGACGGAATTTTTCAATAATATTTATTATTTTGAAATAGCGACGGATTACCGACGAATTTTTTCTTTTTTTCTTTTTTTGTAAATATGTACAGTCTAATGCATGTTTATTAATACCTAATTGTTAAGTTTACCTCAAATGTAAATGAAGTAAGGCCAAATACGATAAAATATGTGGCATTCTTAAAATGTTAATAAGTTAATTATATTATTTAATTGTAGTTTATATTTTTTAAATGAATATATATCTTTTGAACAGCGAATATCAAATATTAATTTTATAAAGTATAAAATTATTTGAATTCATATTTTATTTGGAATATTGAAAATCATAAACCGCTGGTTCACAAACAACATTATGTTAATTTGGTATATGATTTATTGGGTATATGGTATGAGTGTATATATATATATATATACTCCCTCCGCATCCCCGTCGACTTAGGACGTTTTGCCATTTGAGGCGTCCACCCGAGCTTAGGGACGCACCCCAAAATGGAAAGTTTATATTACTTTTATATTAAATGGGAACCACTTGTCATACTCACAACAATAATTCCATCACTATTTATCCCACTCATTCTCTCTCCTATTTAATTTTTCATACTCACAACACATCTTCCACTCATTCTCTCTCCTAATATTATAATAGTATTCCTTAATCTTCGTGTCAAAAGTGAATGTCCTAAATCGGACGGGACGGAGGGAGTATATGGTATATAGGGTTTGGGTATACTCCCTCCGTCCCACCTTAGTGTAGACTAAGGTGGTGGGCACAATAACTAAGGAATATTATTAAGATAATGAAAATGTGTGATAGAAAATGAAGAGAGAGAATGAGTGGAGTGAATAGTAGGTTGGTTGAATAAATTGTATGGTGAAAAATGAAGAGAGAGAATGAGTGGGTGGGGTAGAGAAAATAAAAAATAATAAAAAACTTTCTAATTTTGACAGTCTACACTAAGGTGGGACGGACGAAAAAGGAAAGAAGTCTACACTAACTAAGGTGGGATGGAGGGAGTATATGTTTTATAGGTACAAGATATGTGCTAGAGACGAAAAGCTATGTGAAGTAAAAGAAAAAAGGTTGTCGAGGGCTACTAAGAACCTAACTAAACTTTCCAAATGTGGGAAAACCACTACTACTACCAGTATCACCACCACCGCCCACCACCACCACTACTACCACCACCACCATCATTACCACTACCACCACTACTACCACGACCACTACTACCAGCTACCACCACCACCACCACTACCAGCCCACTACTACTACTACCCACTGCCTACTACCACCATTACTAGCACTACTACTACTACTACCACCACCACTACCACTACAACTACTACTACCACTACCACCACCACAACCACCACTACCACCACTACTACCACTACCACCACTACTACCACTACCACTACTAGTCTACTACCACTACCACCACCACTACTACTACTACTAGTCTACTACAAGTCTACAACTACCACCACTACTACTACTACCACTACTACTACTACCACCACCACTATCACCGCTACTACTACCACTCCTACCACTACCACTCCTACCAATACCACTATTACCAGTCTACCACCACCACCATCACCACCTCACCACCATCACCACCACCACCATCGATCACCACCACCACCACCACCCGCTCTACCACCACCACCACCATTACCATTACCACCACTACTACCACCACCACTACTACCACTACCACCGCCACCACTACCACCACTACTACTACTACCACTACTACTACGTACCACCACTACTACCACTTTGATAACCAATTTGTTGTAAAAAATAAATTAAAAATCCAATGTAAGCTAAGCAATGTTATTAAAGTTGGGTTGGCGTTGGCCCATGTTAATGAAAATTCGTTTGGTGGGTGGCCAAACCACCTTATTTTTAATTAAATCCCCATTTTATATGGATATGGATTAGGAAGACAAGGAACTTTTTTTATTATTATTATTTCTTGTTTTTTGAAATAATATTGAAGGAAAGTATTCCCTCCCACTACAATCTTTTAATTTACTGTTTGCACGAAAATTAAGAAAAAGTTTAATATAGTAAGTATTGTTAGTATGAAAAATGAGTTATGAGAGAGATAGTGAGATAGAAAATAATAATTAAATTGTTGTTATTAATATGACATGTGAGTCTTATTAATATAAAAATAATAAAATATTTTTATTTTATTAGGATAAGAAAATGAAAGTTTATAATGAAACGTATTAGAAAAGTGTGCGGAGGGAGTAGTAGCAGTAGCTAGAAGGAGCATGAGTCAAGTGACAGATGGGTTAAAGTCATAGTTGCCCTTTTACATTGTTTTGTTTAATATTCTAACCTACCCCAATTAGCTTCATAAATTTTCATAACCATGGTAAGATAAAAAAAAAAAAAAAAGTTAGATTCTTGTCAAAATTTGGTAGATATTATAGGTTTGGTTTATTGAAAAAAATTATGAACCCTAAGTCCCTTTCTCTCTCTTTTCACTCTGTCGTCGCTCACTCTTCTCCGGTCTTTCTCTCTCTCACGACTCGCCGTCTTCATCCCACACCCTTCCACCCGTCTTCTCTTATTCCCACACAGTTCTGCCGACAACAGCTCCACCCCTGGTAATCGTCCCTCACGCTTCTCGTTCTTTCTCTCTCTCTCTCTCTCACGACTCGCCGGTCTTCATCCCACACCGTTCTTCTGCCGACAACAGCATCGCTCCACCCCTGGTAAGCTTTCTCCCTTTCTAACTTTTCCCCAATTTTTAAAGGAACCCTAATTTTAAGGAACCCTAATTCTGAATTTTTGAACCCTGAGTCTCGATTCATGAATTGGTCATCGTTTCTGCGTTGCTCATACTGATATGAATTTGTTATCGTTTCTGTGTTTCCTCTTTATAGCTTGGATTTCGTGCTACTCATCTTCTCCATCTCGTTTTTCCTCCATTGAAGAGATGTTTAAGCTTTTCTGCTTGGGCCTATTTTCTTCAAATCTGAGCCAAGATTTTCCTTGCCTTATTCAAGGTTAGTATCTTTTCTGAGTTTGATCTGCTGGTTCTAATTCGTATGTGCTACAGTAACTTTTATTTGGTTTGTTAAACTTATACCTGTTGTGTTCTATCACCATGAATGGTAGTAGCAGGAAAACCATTAGAACACAACCAATATTCCAGTGAATCCGCTCCCTTTTTTGTCTCCAAGAAAACTAGAGTAAGCTATTGCTGCAGAGATCATCAATTGGTCTGACTGGAGTACAAGTCTCTTCATTTTGATCACTCATAAATCAATTGGTCTGTTTGCTATTAATGTATACTCCCTCCGTCTCATAAAGATGTACCCATTTGGCATTTTTGTTTGTCCCAAAGAAGAGATAGTCCCATTTCCATTATTGTTAGGTTAAAATACTTTTTTTCTTAGTGTATGTTGAAAGAATCTATCATATTTTTTTCTTAAACGACGCTTCAAACATTGTTTCAGGTTGATGCCTCAGCAAGCATCGGGCCAGATCACAAAGATATTTAAATCAAACATGTGCAAGGATGCATTTAACTAGAAGCTTGTCCCAAGTTCTCACAAAGATGGATATTTTGATGACTTCAAGGTACATTATTTAGAATTGCAATGCATAATAGATGATATTAAGTCTTGATACTCATTTAGGTAAAAAAAATTTGTGTACCTCTTAGTTTAGCTCAAATGGGATGTTAGCTGTCCAGTTAGCATTTGTTTGGAATTTGCCTGCGTCTTACAAAGAAAATGAAGCTACAATCTTAAGAAGTTTGGTTTGTTAAATGGAACTATCTTAGTTACCAAGAGTTCCACTTAGTAAGTCATTGCAATTCAAAGGACTTACAAAGAAAATGAAGCTACAATCTTAAGAAGTTTGGTTTGTTAAATGGTACTTGTAATCATCACAGCTTTTGTTAACTCTGATTGCTTTTGGTGATGATTTTGTTGTCATATCAATATTGCAGAAAAATTATAGATGGCCTCAAGAAGAGGAGACGACTATCAAGAATGCTTTCATGAAACTAGGTAGCATTTGTTACAGTGACATGGTGAGCATTTTTAAGAAAAATTGGAATGGTCCACAAAAGAAGAAACCAGATTGCATAGGCGAGGCGGATTGGGCTCAATGGGTACAACATTTTAATAAAGATGAAGTCAAAAGAAAGTCAGAGATAAATTCAAAAAATCGACTAACCGAGAAGGAAGACGGTTGTTCTAAGCATACGGGAGGTTCCAAATCTGCCGTAGCCCACTTGGAAAGTATGGTACGTACGTATTTGATTTTATTTGTGTCCAATTCATGTTTGTTAAAATGTCCCAAAGATATTTCTCATATATCATTCTGAGTGAAATATAACATCAGTGGAAATATTTGAAATAAACTTAGCATGGATTATGTGTAGTATGCTAGTTGCATGTTTTAATGGATGAGTTATATGCACACGTGTACAGGCTTAGAGGCAGCAGTAGAATGGAACATAGTAAACCTTGATAAACCCTTCCTCATATATAGCTAAACCTTCATAATCATATAGCAAATTAAAAATTTGAGTCTTGCATCATTTTACTTTGCACTCGCAAATGACAAATGCTGCTCTCATTTAAGAAATAGAAGATGTTCATACACAAGTTGCACGACCGATATGTTGGATCCAAATAAATAGGTTGGTATATAACATGTCTGCTGCATAACTTGTACCACATGTATATTTATATCAAAAAATGGATATTTGAACCTTCAGTTGCATTCAATTAATGGCAATTACCGCTGGTTTCCACACGTACAACTTATCTAATCTACAAAGGTGAGTGCTGCTTCAGTTTCTTATATTAGTAGGCTAACATTTCAGGCTTTCAAACATTAGGCTAGCATTTCAGGCTGTTTCTATATATATTGTGCTAGGATATTGTTGATGCTAAGTTTCTTTACATTTTCTAATGCTAAGTTTCTTTCTACTTATTTTCTGTTTCATTTTATATTTTCTGTTTCATTTTATAATGTCATTGAAGTGTTGTTTATGAATGCCTTTTATTTTATTGGTCTTATTACAGAAAAAAGAAAATCAAGGCATCACACCTAGTTTGTTTAAACTTCAACTAAGGACACATGTACGCAGAGATGGTACTTATGTGGACAATCATGCTAGGAAAATTTGTGTAAGTATTTTTATTATTTATAAATTGGATTTTTTTGTTCATGTATGTTAGTAATGATATATATATGAATTGCTTTTTGCAGGAGGACTATGAACGCGAGATAGAAATGGCATCCTCCGAAAGAGAGTTAACTGTGGAGGAGGAAAATAAGATATACTTGAGAGTTGCCGGCGTAAAGAAACAGCGGGTGTATGGTCTTGGTTCAGTTGGCTCGTCATTGGCTAGTGATGATGGTACTAGCAATGGATCTAACACGCAAATGGTTGAAGATAATTTAACAGAATTTAAGAATGAGATGTTAGAGAAGCTCAATGAAGAAAAAAGATGTCGGGAAGAAATGGAGGAAAAACATGTTCAAGAGAGGAAAGATTGGGAGGAAAGAGAAAAGAAATATAAAGAAGAAATGGAGAAGATGGAGGAGAAGATGGAGCAACATCGGGCGGAACTAGATAAGAAACTACAAATTATCATGAATTCTATGGGTCATAGGTCTAGTCGTTGATACTTAAGAAACTTCTAATTTAAAATTTAATATTTTGCTACTTGTTGATATACTTTTATTTTTGTGAGCTAGTTATTAAATTATGAATATTGTGAGTTAGATTATGTTTTTGGTATATGTACTGGGTTAATGAATCAGATGGGAGTATTAGAAATGAAATAGGTGGTAGAAAAATAACCGAAACAAGAGGCTCTAGAGCTATTGTCAATTTTAACGACGGATTTTAACGACGGAAATATCTGTCGCTAATAAAAAGACCCTTTACCGACGGAACTAATCTCACGATAAGAGAACTGGATATAACGATGGACAATCCGTCGCTATATCCCTCGTTATTTTGTCGTCAACAAATTAATAAATTTTCCATTTTTGCGACGGATTTTAAACAATAACACGACGGATTATTTCGTCGCAAAATACTATAAATTTGTCGTCCCATCCATATTATTAGCGACAGTTTGGAATCGATTAGCGAGGGATTGGTCCATCGTTAAATTACCGAGGGACATGAAATTCCGTCGTTAAACAATAGCGACGAGGGTTTTAACGACGGAATAAATCCGTCGGTAAATCGTTTTAGCGACGGAATTTTGACTTTTAGCGACGGATTTTTCATCGCTAAAACCTATTTTTCTTGTTGTGTTTTACTCTGTATGTTAAAATAAGTGTCGTGTTTTAAATAAAGAGTTTAGTACAATTTTACCATGATACTAATAATGTACAAACAGGTAAACATGTACATTCATTAAAATGTTTGACAAATTAACCGTAACATATGAGACAAAAGTTACTAGAAAACTTGTCTTGAGGTTATTTGCATACAATGGTTAGTTGAGTAGTAAGGTTGAATATTCTGAAATTTTAGTGACCTGTGTGAATAAAGTGATAAAATTGACTCTAAAATCGGATGACAAATTCAATACTCCCTCCGTTCCAGTAGAAGCTTCCCATTTTGCCATTTTGGATGTCCCGTTAAAAGCTTCCACTTTCCTTTTTTGGCAAAGAATCTTTACTATTTCCTCCACTCATTCTCTCTCCTACATTATTTTAATACTCACAACACCATTATAATTTACTATTCCCTCCACTCATTCTCTCTCCTATTTTCAAATTACACTCACAATATTTTTTCTTCCCACCCATTTTCTTAATTTGCGTGCAAAGCCAAAAGTGGAAAGCTTATGTTGGGACGGAGGGAGTATATGAAAAGTTAAGCGTGTTTAACACGTCATTAGTTTTGAGATTGACTCAATCCTTCCTGACCTGACGTTCCATTATAAAAAGCACAAAAATCTTATTTTGATATTTTATTACGAAAAGCACAAGCTCAAAAATGAAAGTTTATAATACTTATTTATTATGAAACTCATTTGTTATACTTATATCATCTATCCATACTCATAAACCTCTTAAAAGATTTATCGTACGCCACATCAGTACTCTATTTCTATAAATTTCCAACAGCTTATTTTTTCCCACAACAATAACCTCTTAAAAGCTCTATAGCGTGAAAAAAAATATAATATTTAATCAACGATTGTATTTGGGTTTAATTGGAAAGTTAAAAAATTGTCCCTTTGTATCAAAATACATGTTAAGTTTTTCATGCCTTTTTTGCAATTTGAAAAAAAAAGAAGCAAAAGCTAAAGTAAAAGTCATCTTCTTGCCTTTTTTTTTCTCATTGTATCACTTGTGGGCCTGTAGTTTTTTCTCATTTTGGGGCTGGAGTTTTATTTTTGTATCAAATTGAGACCTGGATGTAAATTGATAAATGGCTATTCTATAGTCATTTATAGCATTATTATTGTATTATTTGGCTCTAATTTTAGTATCATTAAGTGTAAATTAGCTTCTTTTATTGTTATATCTTCGATTTTACGCTTAGCTGGTACTTTGTGTATTTATACAGGTTTTAGGTTCATTTTTATGAGTATAAGGAGCTTATTAAGGATCAAAACTAAGGAAGGGACAGCTTCAAAATGATCATCCAGGTCTAATCTCAGCTGGAGCGGTCGTGCTCTATATATAAGAGCGGCCGTGCAATTGCCTCTTGTCAAGCCAAAATGGCCCAAAGTCATTGGAGCGGCCATGTAGCAAAAATTGGAGCGGCCGTGCATTCAAGCCAGTTCAAAAGGAAATTTGGCGCCAAGGCTTGCACGGCCGTGCAAGTCATAACGCACGGCCGTGCACTTGTTGTTGCCAGTTTCTAAAGACACCTCTTGAAGACAGTTTTTTGAAGAATTGCAACCTTAGCTTATAATGCCTATTTAATGGCCCATTTGTATCAGTTTTAGGCATCGAAAAACATTTGATTTACATCTGAAAACACATAGAATTACTCTAGCATTATTAATTTTCAAATATTAAAAGATTCAACATTGTTCTTGAAGATATTTTGGAAGGAAGAAGCAATACAATTTCTGAAGTTTACTTTCATCTTCTACATTTCTACAATCATAAGTCCTTACTTTTCCTATCTTTATATTAATTGCTTATGTTTGTTTTAATCATGGGTTGTGAGTAATTCCCCTAATTCTTGGGGTTGGAAACTTAACATATTTATTTATCATCCTTATAAATCATGTCATCCTCTCTTCACCTTAACAATTCTCTTCATATCAAACTCTAAATGACTTACACTTTGGAGACGTTCAATTTGTATGATTCTAGTTAATCGAGAGAAGTACCTAGCGTAGAATCTCGATTAACGAAACCATATGAAGGAACTAGGTTTCATTGATCACGAGAGTAGTTCAATGGCCGAGGAATGTTCCTTGAATGGAAAATATGTGGATTTATGAACATTAATGGATCCTTACTAATTATGGGTCATCGAGAGATGGGGCATAATTAGTGGATACAAATGCTACTTGCTTGATTGTGAGAAGTAGCGTTGGCTTAATGTACCATCCTTGATTTTGATGAGCACTTCTATTTTCAAAGGCATGAATAATTGATAAATAAATGACTATATGAATTCCAATCTCGAGAATGCTTTCATATTATAAGAGTTCAATTTAAGTATTTAGTGTATGCTTTTAGATATTTCTCAAATTAAACCATATTTCTCCCAATCTCATTTCTATTTCTTCGTAAATACAAATATTGTTTAAAAGTAAACTGTCTCTGTGAGATCGATCCGTACTTGCATTAACTATATTATTATAACCTGTGCACTTACGGTATTTAAAAGAACCATTAGATTTGAGACGAACATAAATTCAGTTAAGTTTTGAATGAAAAATTGATATGTGTTCACGTGGGTTAGTAATTAGGGTTACTAATCAAATTAAAGCTACAAAGAAAAGGTTTTACCGAAAGAAAACTAATAACCTATAACCTATAACATTCTGACATACTTTAGTGAGCCTTTTGATTAAATTCATATATAAGTGATTTGTCATTTATCAAACAAACTCAAGCTTTAAAATTTAACAACTTAATAATTTCATCTCTATATTTTCAGAGCTTAATTTTCAGTTTTACCAAATAGACCCTAAGGGTCAACCGTTTAGGTTGGAAAATTTAGATAAATTCTACGCATTTTCAATTTTACCAAACATACCTTAAGGGTCTACCATTTAAGTTGGAAAATTTAGATAAATTCGACGCGATCACGAATAAGTTTTGGGGCAAATTTTGCGGCTTCTGCTTTTTCTCCTTTCTCTCTTACTTTATCAACAAGTTAGCGCCCCCTTTGTTCAAAAAAAAAAATCATTTCGATTTTAATGATTACTCTATTGGATTATCCTCATAAAATATTAAAATTGTTATAATTTTCTGTGAAATTTATGAATAAGAAAATTTAAATTTTATGAGGATAATCATATTTACCAATACGATGGGATCAGTGAAATATAAATCTCTATCCTAGTGCAAATAAAAATGAGAAAAAGGCAACACCGTCATAATTTTGAGAAGAAAATGCAGGGTTTATCCTAATTAAAACAAATAGTAATCCCTCCGTCCCTAAATAAATGAATGTCATTCATTTAGGGAATTAGGGAAGGAGGGAGTAAGTCAAATTAGGTCCACAGTTCCAAACTTTAGAGTATCTCTTAAATTTTGACGTTCTCCTCAGCTGGTACTTTTTCATTTGCTTCTTGGCAACTAGGACTATCACCTACCATATCAAAACACTCACACGGTATTTGGTTACCCTTTTTCATAACTTTCACCAATTCGTCATATAAATTTCTAGTAAAAATACCTTTCTCCCGGAGAGACTTTACGATCTCCTCGGCTCCATCGGTATCTCCCTTTCCATGCAAATAATCCAGGCAAGACGCCAAAGTGGTTATATCTGGAGCTCTTGGTGGCTTACTAACCGCAATTTCTTTCTTTAAAGTCTCCACTGCTTTCTCCATATGATTGTGTTTATGATACCCAAATGAAATACGACTATATGTACTGGCGCTTGGCTTTCTTCCACTCTCTACAAGCTTTTCCACAATCAATTCCGCCTTTTCCATAAGACCCTTCTTGCAAAATGCAGTAATGAGATAATTTGGGAGACGGTAATCGTAATATTTTTGCCCTTCTTCCCACTCTTCTAGAATCTTCTCTGCACCCTCAAGGTCATTCAACTTACATAATGAGCTAATCATTATTAGATAGGTCAAATTGTAGAATTTTCCGGATTTCTTGTGAAGGTTCCATATCCGGTACACCTCATCTTTTTTCCCCATACTAGCATATAAAGTTAGCAAACCATCATAAGCAAACCTTTTATCCCCACTGATTACGCGCTCAGCATTCTTTAATGTCTCCAGCGCCTTCTCTGTAGCACCAGCTTTTTTGTATGCATTCGCTGCAGAACAATAAGATTGCCAGTCCATAGTAATAACGGGGTCCGCTTCCATTTTCATTAGGAGCATTTCCATTTGCTTTATGTCCTTGGAATCTCCATATGCGTTTAATCTGATGTTATATGTACAATTATCGCAATGAATTCCCGTCTCATCCATTTCTTTCACAAGAAGATTTAGCTTCTCGTGGTTCCCCAGGTGGGCATATAGGGTTAGCATTATGTTGTAGGAGAAGGAGGATCTAGCATATCCCAAGTCCTTCATCTTTTGCATGGTGGCTTCTGCTTTTTCCACCAATTTTGCTTTTGCATAGCAGTTCAAGAGTGCCCCATAAACCTGCCAGACCTTTAAAGTGTTTGGAACACTATCAAAATAACTCTCCGCTTGCTCTACACCATAAACCTTGGATATTAAATCAAGCTGCACTGCAACATCTTTAGGTGAAGGATCTACGACATTTTTATCACTCATCCATTGAACTATCTGCGATGAGATAGGAAACAAGATTCAGGATCAAGAAAACTCAACTCTGGAGATAATGAAATTTAGAGTTAAGATTTATCATTTGTGCTGCAAAATTGGAGTATCAATGTTTGTCCAAATTTCATGTTACAATTGTCTATGATCTAGATGATATTTTTCATTAAAAAAAAAAAATGCAGTTTGCACTAGGAGTGCCCGCTTAATGGTTACATCAGTTGCAACTAAAAAGATTTGGACTTTCTTGAAT
Organism: Adenophora triphylla var. japonica; assembly: GCA_022495995.1. Lineage (NCBI taxonomy): Eukaryota > Viridiplantae > Streptophyta > Magnoliopsida > Asterales > Campanulaceae > Adenophora > Adenophora triphylla. The sequence continues at coordinate 58,746 of JAFEMH010005905.1, forward strand.
ACCTAATAATTTATTTTAAATTCAGCTGCTTGATTATTAGGTTATAGTGAGAAGGTGAAAAGAACAAAAAAAAAAAAAAAAGAAGAATGAAAAAGGTTTTCTTTCCAGATATCTTCAGTCATTTCAGATCTGTTTACAAGGTTTTCAGATATAAGAAACAAGGGTATGAACTTTTTAGTCAAAGCATGTACAACAGAAAGGAGTACCCATTTACTGATGTATTCTGGCATCTGGAAGCTAGTCATCCCATCCCAAAAAGATAGTCGAATTTCTTTATTAGAAAGGTAACGCAGCCTAGAACAGTATGAGTATAGTACGGAGTATTATTCAACAAATATTTGTCATATTTACGGTTACAAAGTTCGCAGAATCTTATAAAAAAGTTTTTCCTAACGCTTAGGAAAAATGTGTTTTCAAGCACGTGGTTCGAATGATAAATCGGGATTGAGACAAAGGTGTGTCCCTTACAAGTGACGTGTTAAATCTTACAAACTGCCTGGGTTTATTTTACCAATTATGCTACCAACTGCCAATATTTTTACGGACTTTTTCCTACTTGGATTTTTTATAGGATTTTCAGATTGGCACTCAAAACGCATGCCACTGACACAATAGCACTCAAATATACTTGCATTAGCACTCAATTATACTTGCATTGGCACTCAAATAACACATGCACTCGCACTCAAATAACACATGCACTCGCACTCAATAATACATGCCCTCGCACTCACAAAACACATGCACCGGCACTCATTAACAGGCACTCATGAAACACATGAACTGCCACTCATTAATAAATGCATTGACACTCAATAACACATGCATTGGCACACATTCTTAAGCCAGCCGTGTACTAAAAACCCGTTTCCTAAACACTAGGAAAAATTATTTTCTTGTAAATAGTTATTAAAAGCGCGCCTAGGCTCCGGGCGCAGAGAGGCTCAGCTTTGGAGCCTGGATTGTGCTAGGCGAGGCGTTGTTTCATAGGCGCGCCTAGGGCTGAAGCACGAGCCTTGATGGTGTGCGCCTAGGCTCCAGAAGGTAATTGACCGTCAATTAACCCTAATTTGGTTCTAATTCCAAAACGGGATGCATAAATAAGAGCCTTGGAACTCTTCAAACTACCGTAACCCTCCATCGACCTCTGGCGACCATCCGGCGAATACAAACAGCTCCAACAGGTGTGTTTTTTTCATTCTTTTTTTTTAATGTAAAGCTTTTCAATTTTTTTTTCCAACAGGTGTTTTTTTCATTATTTTTTTTCTTTCCAACATGTGTGTTTTTTATTAATTTGGAATTTTGATGTTTAGATTCAGACATTCAGTAATGTAGATTATTTAGGGTGTAATTATTTTTTATCTTTTTCTCTTTGTCAATATGCTTTTGTAATTGTTGTTTAGATAAGCTTTTTGAATATATTAATTTAATTAATTCATGCTGACTAATGAATAAAAAAGATGTGGATAATTGCAATATTTTATTTTTCTTAAAAAGAAGTTTCTTCCTAAATTTACCCTAGGATAAGGATATTGCATGATCTATTTTTACCTTTATAAGTCTCTTTTCAATTCTTTTATTTAGTGTTACACTAATACAGCTTGTGGGTGATGACATAATTTCTATATTAGTTTTTTGAACATCTATTTATGCTTGTTTCTTTTATGTTTGTGTCTATTATGACTTAAAACATATATTTTTACAATTTTAAGGCATTTTCTAGGCTTTGTCACTCGGGCGCGCGCCTGCCTTGCGCCTTGCGCCTTGCGCCTTGCGCCTAGGCTCCGGACTCACCTTTTGCGTCTTTTTGCGCCTTGAGCCTTTAATAACTAGCAAGACCGACTCTAGAAAGTTTCAAACAACGAGAGAATATTTTAAAAAAACTAAAGTTTCAAACAACGAGAGAATATTTTTTAAAAAAACTAAAGTTTCAAACGAGAGAATATTTTAAAAAATATCACTACTAATGCATCGTTTGTTTTTCATTTCCAGCTCTATTCAGATTTGAATGGGTGGATGCATTAGACATAACACAATTCATACTGTTTGTTTCTTTTCCCCATTCAGATCTCTGAATGTCTCTTATTTCCTACTTAATTTTCATATGTAAAAATATCACTTATTTCCCTGTTAATTGATTTTTTTCATATATATATATCTATTACATAAACTCGTAATTCCAAAAATACCCAACCCAAACACTAGATAAACAACCATTCATCACATCTCTCTAATCCATTAATTGTCGTAACCCTAATTTCAGATGTGAATTCAGATGAATATACAAACAAATTGAGTACTTCATAAATCAGTCTCCAAACACTACCTATTATCAGTTCAGCTAAATTCAGACGTGAAATCAGATTTTAGCACTTAACACTTAAAAAAAATCAAATGCCACCTAACTTTCATAATTTCGAAAGTTTCAAAAGAATAAGTAAATATTTATAAACTTTTGGTCAAAATCTAATCAAGTTGACAAAAAGTCGAAGTGGGCCTACTTTTGAGTTTAAGAATTTTTAAATGAGGGAGAATCGTCTTATGTGGTTTGGACCGGTTAGGAGGCCTAAAGAGGGGAGAAAGTGATAAAATGGTGAGGGGTAGGGAAATGCCTGAAAAATTTAGATAAGAGTGATTGAAAACGACACGAATTTATTGAGATTTGATGAAAAATATAGGGATTGGATAAAAATATAGAGTTGAATAGGCTGGAGTGGAAGGCAAAAATTCAAATGGGTGATGGGGGTTATTTTTTAAAAATATTTATTTTTTGCATTCGTTTCACCTTATATATATATACTCCTTCCGGTCCAAAATAATTGTCGTTTTTTGAGTTTTCACCGGTTTTAAGAAAATCAATTATTACCATGACTTAATGAAAAAACTACCAATTTTGTCTATATTAATTGTTTCTCTCTCCTACAATACTCCTCTCAATAAAACAATTAATGAATTGTTTCAAGTTTCAATGCAAGGGTAAAAGTGGAAGTTCAATGCTTTTAACCAAAAAGTGACATTTATTTTGGACCAAAAAATTTACCCCAAAGCGACTGTTATTTTGGACCAAAGTATACATATACATATATATATACACACATATATATACACACATATATATACACACAAATATATATATATATATACATATATATATATATATATACTTACATACATATATATACATATATACATATATATATACACACACACACAAACACACATTATTATTATTATTACTATTTCTTCTTTGCTTTTTCTAAATTTTATCCCCACCTATTTTTTCTTTTTAAATCTTTTTTTCTTTCACAATGACATATGAGAATTCATGTTAGCCGACCCCAAATTATTTTGGGACTAAGGCTTTGTTTTGTTGTTGTTTTTAACATTTAAGAGGAAGACATCACAATGATGTATAAACATTATTTATCTCTTAAACTATCAGCTGGATTTAATCCAACCATCCTACTCTGTTATGGTAACGAAGATATACTCGATCCATGAATTACACAAGGGCTTGAGGGTTTATGTAAAGGGGAAAATAATGTCCAGGCTCAGGTTTCTAGCTCATAAAGATAGAAAAGAAAGAGACAGAATAAACCATTATAAATCTACATAAGGTTGCCGAGAGGTCCATCAAAAAGACTACCAAGAAGCTAAAAACAAAAGAAAATAAGCAAGTGAATTACACCAACCCAGCTGAATCTCAGAGATTAGGCACTCCTCGAATGGTACGATAAAACCCATGTGGACTCCATATATACAACTCTATCTAGAAGATTAAGTCAGCGACGGAGCCTAAGATTTTCTGGATTGCCAAGACACATGACATGACTGCAAACACTCCATGTTGCCCCAAGAAGCTGACACCAGTCCCCGACCAAAACCTCTGAAATGAATCTGAAGGAATGAAGAAAATGAAACAAGGGCTGACATTTATGCTGTCCATGTGACGTTCTTCGTTAGCATTTCAGAGACATAATCCTCAGGGTATTATCAACAAACTGTAAGAAGTTTAATCTCCAAGCTCCATCAACTCCAGAAATTCTAGAGAGAACTTAACTAATCACAAGTGAGGTTTGCTTACCTCATAAAGAACACTATTTTTTGTTTCTATGTTCAGAGGAGAAAATTATAAGTCAAATTAACTATCGGCTTTAGAACACCACTTCGATTGGGCACTCCTTGAATGGCGCCCCTAGAGGAACCCATACGGACTCCATTAAGGCAACTCTATCTGGGAGAAGTCAAGGCAGTGATGGAGCTGTAAATATCTCCGACTGTCCAGGTGCAACACATGAATCAAATGCTCCACATTGCCACAGCAAACTGGCACCATTCCCCCTAAGAAAACGGCTGGCCTTTGGTTTGAGGGATTCCAAGGGAGTGGAATGGCACACCCCATTGACCGATTCCAGTCACAAAATTTGTCCTTCACCGATAATGGTGAAATTCCCTGTTATAGGAAATTTTCCTAATCCTGGGGAGGGGGGTATTCTCAGATCCCGCCAAAATTATTTCGTGGGAATGAATTTTAATTCATCAATGCTCCCACTTTCTATACTATTTTTCCAAATTATCATTAACAATACTAAAAAATCACCATTCCCATTGATGTTCATACAAATATGGAAGGAAAGGAATCGTTGGACTTTTGATAATGTTGAGTTGTCTATTTCCAGTTTGAAAGAATCCCTTCTTCATATGTTATTTTTTTGGTGTAAGGACTCGGTGCCGACTTCTTATATTTATGTGGTCAAATTTGTGGACAGTTTTGTGGTTGGTGTGGTGCTTTAGTTGAGCTTAGTCTTAGTGTACAAAGGCTGCGTCACCTGATTGGACGCTTTTTGTTTATATATACTGACCATTGATCTAACTCATTCCCATTCCAAACGCTACCTAAAAATCCCATGGGAATAAATTCAGATTGGCCATCCCATTCCACCATTTCGTTCCGACAAACCAAACGCTACCTAAAATGAATCTAAAGGAATGAAGAAACAGAAACACGGCTGCGACTCTTCCCAAACCACCCAAAACAAGCTATCCCACAGGAACTAGGTTCTCCGATGATGGCATGCATAAGATTGTTAGATTTGGGCGCATGTCCATACTGAACACCAACTAGGGGAAATGTGCTTGTATAGTGTGCCTTCACAAAATCCGACTAGTGTGAGCCTATTAAGAACCATGGTCCATGTAAAGGCCCAATTTTTTTGGAAGGGGTTTGCTTTCCAAGTGAACTTAGAAAGTGGAAATGCATACAGAATAGAGAAACAAATCAAGAAAGAATGGAACGGAAATAACCCTGAGTCTTTCAATATCCAAACTCAAAATTCAGAACTGAAGGAAAAAGAAAATCTCGCTAGAGATAGAAAATTAAGCAAATGTAGAGCCTGCTCGGTCTCTCAATCATGTGATTTAGCAGGAAAGATAAAATGGTAAATTCAAGAAAGTCATAACCCCTCTCTAGAATGGAAGGCGGCAAGGGGCTGCATGTGCAAAAGAAAAGACAGAACAGGTGAGGAAAGGTATTGCACGGTGTACCTACCCTACCTACACATCCTTCAGCAATTCTATTTGGGTTCTATCATTTACCCTATGATTATTGAAATCCTCGTCCTTTGGCAACTAAATATGGAAACGAGATAGAGGGAAATACTTGATAGGAACGCTCTAATAAGAGGAAGAATCCCTTTATAGACAAAAAAAGAGGGGGGGGGGATTACCGCTCATCCAACTGTCTCACCATCCTCTCCACCACAAGATCCCAAAGCCGCCTCGTTCCTGTACACAACAGGCTCCTATAGAACGTCTCAGCTCTTGGATTCTTTCCAATGGGGCCCTTAGATAAGGTAAAGGGCACAAAACCCGACAACCGATTGGGGCAAATTCATTGACAACTAAGCTAGCGAGACCTAGCACGATTAAAGAAACAACTCTATCGTCCATGAATTCAAGGTGAGACACTCTAAGCTTATATCTTTCCCACTAAGCAACTCTCCAATATGCATCGCCGCCTCTCAAAAACATACCACTAAGGACATTCACCACATGTATAAAAAGAAGGGGGAAAGATATTCTCTTCCCTAAGTAGCTAGGGTCGTAGAAAGTAACCAGGGATCCATCTCATCTAAGTTTGAACCTTTTCCTCTACATGAATAAGTTCTGGACACTTCAATGCACCTGATCATAGATCTTCTCGAACTAGAGCTTCAAGGCTAAGCACTTTCTAGCCTTTCTATCACAAATTAAAATATAAAGTTTCAAATTATAATCGTCCTATTATGAGATTACATTACAAAACTGTAAAATGTAATTTTTGTTATGTGATTGCATTACGCATTAGAAAACTTTAAAATATAATTATTGCTATTCAATTTAATCTCAATCAATTTTTTGGAGGAAATCAAGGTTGTAAGGTTGACGAGGACATTTTTATAGATGGTGTTCCTAATATCGTCATTTTAATTTGGGTGGTATTCATATTATTTTTCCTAGGGTAGTTGAAAATTTGCAATATATAAGCAAACACCCACTCAACAAACAAACATAAACCAAATTTAAGTTAGGTAAAATAATATTTTCTTCTTAGTAAATGTAGGAAATCATTGGGTGCACCCAGACTCACTAAGGTAGATCCCCCCGGAGATAGCAATCTCAAAAGTGCTCACGAGACACAGGGGTGCTGCTGATCATAGATTTTCGGGAGAGGTTGACCATGGTTCTATATGCTTAAGGCAAAAGCACTAGGAAAAGAGCATGAATCTCCATCCATTTTTTACCTTACTCTCCAGTTGTGTCATATGTAAGCTACTACCTCCCTCCCAAAATGACTATATCCACTCAATGCTCACGATCATAACTAAATCCGTTACTCATTGTTGGACGGAATTAATAAGTAATATCTCTACTCTCATTTCTCAATCACACCAGAAAAGTACACTAGACCACTTTTCAGAAAGAAAAAAAATTGATTTTTTATTAATGAATGACTTTATCTATTACAAGGGTTGCACTTCAAAGTGCTAGAAATTGCATTTGGTGGGTTAGAACCCTGACCGCTCGTATTGAAAGAGACATCGGATGCCACTTGAGCAAGAGCTCTTTGGCAAAGTACACTAGACCACTTCTCAAATTGATTTCTATTAATGTCGAAGCATGATATACATTGTTGAGCCCTTAACAATTTCTCACACGCATTTTTTACTTTTCCAATCAAAATCCCAGAACATTATACAATCAGCACAAGGAAACACTAAAAACATTAAAATTTTGACAATTTCCCTAAAACCAGAAATGGTAGAGTACCTGGAGGCAATGTTTGAAGCGTTTGGTTTTTCTCAATTGCCGAACAATATTGTGAAGATCTTCTGGATCAATTTGTCCACCTTCTTCAAACCATTGATCTAGTATTGGAACAACCGAAATCCTAGGGTCTCCAGCTGGGGCCAATCTGCCGTGTAGACTAGTTCTAGGAGCAGTAATTGTGTCCTCTGAGGGAGCTGAAACTGTTAGGGTTCGTGATTGGAACCTAAAAAATTGTCCAAAATTGGTGCCATTTCTATAAATTAGCCATGGATTTGAACATTTATACAGCTCAATCAGCTTCTTCATCGGGGAGATGAGAGAGAGACGGAGGGCTTAACCGACGAGAGGTTTAGGTTTAACTGTGCAAACACTGCACTCCAAATAAAGAGAAAATGAATAAATATTTATTTGGTTTTTCTTTTTTGAAAATTATTAATTTTAAATATGACTAATCAATTTTTTTTTTCTTTTTGAAAATTATAAATGGAGTATTATCTTTCCGGTCGCCCCCTCCTCTTCAACCCCACAAACCTTTCCCGCACCATCTCTCTATATCTTGTCTTTGGCCGCCCCCTCCCCTTCCTTTTCCCGCACTCCGATCTCACCCCATCCTTTCCAACCTCAACCTCCCCTCAAATTCTTTGCAAGATATATTAAATATTTAATGGTCCTTGAATGGTTAAGTTGTATTTCTTTTTGGCTTAGCCAATGTAAGATCTCTGGTCATTTGGGCATAGAGATGGTAGGTATTAGTTAGCCGTGCGATTTGGCGGAGAAGGGAAAGTTGAGTTGTCTGACGGAAATAATGGGTGTTGTCAAAGGAAGGGGAGGAGTGGCCGAAGTAGTATGATCCATGTATACCGAGTAGATTCACTTATGACTCCTCACAAGCATCTTGTTAAGTCCCATTAGTATTAGGGTTAACTTTTCTAACATTTTTTAATAAAGTTAGGATGTTCATACAAATCGTCGAACGCCTTAAGTAGAGTAGAGTTATAAGTAGTTAAAAAAAAAAAAAAAAAAAAAAAAAAAAAAAAAGCTTAATTAAACTCTAGTGGTTACAAATGTTGAATAACCTTAATATTGAGTACGAGCAATGTTGGGGGGTCACAAAATATATTCACAAAAAGTTGGGCAAAAAATGAGGTGGCGATATTTTATTGATTGTATCAACTGTGAATTCGCCTTACTCTAATTAAAAAAACAAATGAAATCATGACGAATCATTTTGTGACCAATTTTTTGTGAACATATTTTGTGTCCCTAGTATTATTAATTGCGTACTCCCTCTGGGAGCCGAAACTCCTACAATGGAGTGGGGCGCCCAACGCTCTTGCCATAGAAAAGTGTACTTCTATTTGTAAAAATCTCACCACAAAACATAAAATAATTGTAGTGTATGAAATGTAAAATATTTACTACTACGGTTACAAATGTAAACATTTACACATATGGAATGTTTTACATCATGTCTAATACAAATGTTTTTCATTTTGGTGATGAGATTTTTACAAATAGTAATACATTTTTACGCACATGAGCAAAAATTTGTTGAATGAGTTCCAAATCCCTTCCTCCAGTTTCATATATAAATTATAAGACAAAAATAACAATTAGTTTAATATTCAGTCTATTAAGTAAAAATTGTCAATTTTATGTGATTGGCGGACAACTATAATAGTAAAATTGTACTCCCTCCGTCCAATTACAAAAGGAACAAAATGGAGTTTGCACAAAAATTAAGAAAAATGTGTAATGTTGTGAGTATAAAAAGTGAGGTATCAGAGATAAAGTGAGATAGGAAATAATAAGTGGATAAAAGATGTGAATATAACAAGTGGGTATATGAATAAACAAGTATTAAAATTATTTTTTTTTAAGCTTGTGTCTTTTGTAATGAGACACCAAAATGAAGCTTTTGTGCTTTTTATAAGGGTACTACTATATACAAGGCATGAAATTTACAAGGCATGTGCAAATGACCAAAATACCCTCATATATATACTTTTTTAAAAAAAAAAACTTCCCCTCCCTCTCCATTTCAAACGTCGTTCTATCTCTCTCTCTCTCTCTCAACCAAGGCGCCGAACCCCTCTCTCTCTCTCTACTCTCACTCGGCGAGCCGCCTGACCACCACCGCCGGAAAAAATGAAGACAAACCTCCCTAAAACCGGTGGAAAGTCCGTCTCTTCTTCCGCCGCTCCAAAAGTAATTCTTTTTAACCTAAAATTTCAATTTGAAAACCCAACATTAATTTTATGCCTAAAATGGATTATATAATGCTTAATGTTGTTTAAACCTATCCTAAATGGTTCTAATTGCGATTTTGTAACATAAATTTGGGTTTTTTGTTTGAATCGGATACGAATTCGTGTGCCTAAAATTTGAAATTGTCGGCGTGTGTTTCGTATGAACACATACGAATGGTCACCAACATTTCGGGTATTGGAACACGAAATGTAAACTGATTCATCAGTTGACATTTCGTGTGCCAATACCCGAAATGTTGGTGACCATTCGTGTTGTAGTACACGAGATACTATCCACATTTCGTATATTAGGACACGAAATGTAAATTGATTCATCAGTTTGCATTTCGTGTTCCAATACACGATATGTGGTGAGGTTTCTCGTTTCTTTATACACGAAATGATCACCAAAATTTCGGGTATTTCCACACGAAATGTCAACTGGTTCTTGAAAATTAATTGTCTCTTATTTAATTTTTTGTAGGGACGTAAACCTGCGACGGCCTCTAATAGAAAGAGGAAGGCCGAGGAGCGTGCGGCTAAGGGTAGATAAACGGACCAAAAAGAAGAACGACAAGAATGTCGTGATTGAGCAGCTTGTGGATGAAGAGACGGATAGTGAGGGTACATATTCTAGTGAGGATTCATCTTCTCGCACTCGTTCCCGAGGTGCATCTGTGCGTGAGGCACAGTTATCTAGTGATGATGAGGAGGAGGAGGAGGAGGAGGTGGAGGAGAGTGTATCTGTGAGGCCTCGCAAGAGGCGGGAGGCACGGGCCAGAAAGGGGAAAGGGGCTAAGGATGACGAGTGGCAGCTTAAGAGTAACCCCGGTGGCGGCCCGGAGGAGGTTGATTTGTTGTACGGGTTTGGTCATCATCGAGCCCGTAAAATATGGGAGAACGCCACTTGTGAACCGGTGTTGAAGCGCCCAAGCGAGGCGGCGGATTCTAGATAAGTAAGTATATGATTTGTTTATTAAATAGCCATTTGCAAAACATTTCAAGAATCAGTTGACATTTCGTGTGCCAATACACGAAATGTTGGTGACCATTTCGTGTTGTAGTACACGAGATAATTTCCACATTTCGTATATTAGGACACGAAATGTAAATTGATTCATCAGTTTGCATTTCGTGCTCTAATACACGATATGTGGTGAGGTTTCTCGTGTCTTTATACACGAAATTATCGCCAACATTTCGGGTATTTCCACACGAAATGTCATCTGGTTCTTGAAACAGAGGGAGTATTAATTATAATGTTTTGTTTGGAATCAACGGAGTTCTCGCATGCTTCTTTACCGGAGGATGATAGAGCTTGGTGGGCTCGTGTTCGAGTGCGGCCTCCATTACCTACATGATGCTACCATTCGCCGGCCTAGCATGGCGCTCCTAACGGCCAAGCCAGGGAACGGTGGTCTCCCGAGACTAATACCTTCCACATGCGGGTGGGGAGATGACGATCACTATGCGTGACGTCACTCATATCCTAGGTATATTCTTGTTTGTTGTCTATTTTTTATAAATTACATAAATTTTATCAATTTCATAAATTTTATCAATTTTATTAATTATTTCATTTTCAATTTGTAGGTATCGGTGTTCGGGTGGCCTGTTGCGAAGGCGGATCCAGAGCCTAACGTAGCCCGTATCAGGGCACGCCTTGAGACATGTCGGAAGGGCACGACCTACTCTTTAGATGGCCTTCGCCGGTCCTTTGAGTCCCCTTCCGACATGACTGACGATGAGCGCGCTTCTACGTACATCATGTTCCTCCTCGACTCCACGCTGTTCGTGGACAAGACTCAGGATAAGATGCCCTCAGACTACCTTTCATTGTGCGTGGATATTGACCAGTGGGGGCTCTATCACGGGGGCAGCTGCGTTGGCATATCTATACCGGGAGTTGGGGAAGGCATCTAGATACGGATGCAAGCAGATCGGTAGTTGTTTGAGTCTTTTAGAGGTAATATTTAACAATCATTTAATAATTACAACATGTATTTACAGTTATAACATTGTTAACTTATTTATTTCATACATTTGCAGGCTTGGATATACGAGCACTTTCCGGTTTTCCGGAGAGATATTGACCCGTTATGGACGGAGGGCCAGCCGAGGGCTCGTAGATGGGTACGTACTGATACGGCCGGAAGGGATATGCCCCATCTATTGAAGTTCCGGTATACCCTGGACACGATGACGGTTGATAGGGTGAGTTAGTTATATTTAAAGATTTACAAATTGTTATAATTTATTATTTATGTTGACGGTGTCTAACAAATTCATTTTTAGGTTTGTTGGACTCCCTACGGTACCACCCCAGAGGCGCTTTTGCCGGTCTCATACTTTCGTGGGGTTATACGCTTCCAGGATATCACGGAGGCGTATATGCACGGCCGTGTTACACGCCGGTTTGGGATCCGGCGAGAAAATCCCCGGAGACCCCATATCTTGCGGCCGAAATTGTTCATTGATAGCAGGTCAAAAGGGGTACAAGAAGTCCTATGGAGCGCGTGATGAGGTATGGGAGGATTGGTTAGAGGACGGCTTGGGGGGTTTCGATCCAGTGCGTAGATGGGGGCCGTCCGTGAGCGCATCTGATCCTGTTACTTCCACGTATATGCAGTGGTTCCTGACTAGGACTCATGTTCGGATTACTAATCCGAATCATGATGCCCTAGTTAACGTTCCACCACCGCCTAGGGTTGTAGAGGCACGAGGCATACTACTTTCGCTGCTCACGGATGACAGTTTATCCACGGAGGTCAAAGATAAGATTAGACGGGCCATTGATCTATACGGAGACGGTTCATGATTATGTTCATTTTGGTTGTTTATGTTGGTTTGTAAATTTTGGATACAATGTTTGTATTTGGGATATGTTGGTTTGTAAATTTTGGATACAATGTTTGTTTTGGAATATGTTTGGGATATGTTCATTTTGGTTTGAAAATATTGGAATCAGTTTGTTTCAGTTTCTTTGTTTCAGTTTCTTTGTATCAGTTTGTTTGTTTCAGTCTCTGTTTTTTTTTCAGTACAGAGACCATCTCGTGTGCTTATACACGAGATGGTTTGACTCATCTCGTATATATACACACGATATTTTTGATTTCATCTCGTATAAACACACACGAGATACATTACTGGGTAGTTAGTGTATTTCGTGTAATGTTCATACGACATAAATGAAATACGTCATGTATATTTATACGAGTTATGATGTTCCATCTCGTGTATAAGAACACGAGATGGTCTCTGGAATGAAAAAAAAAACAGATACTGAAACAAACAAACTAAAACAAACAAACTGATGTATCCATACATCAAAACTATAATTTAAGTACTACATCAAGTGATCCAATTTTAATATACTATATCCATCCCAAAACTTCATACAAAAAATAATCAATACGCTATACACATAAACTATGGCCTATTTCCTGCAATTCGTGCTTCGTTCGCCATAATTGAGAGTCGGTTGAATGTTTCTATCCGAGTTCTGTATGGCATGATCAGGTTACTTGCGCTTGGATGACGTTGCTCCCCCGATATAGTGCTGCGATGGTATCGGATAATCACTATCGGACATGTGCAGCTGCAAAAGTAATAAAATAGTCAAATATAACAAATTTAGAAATTATAAGATAGTTAAATATAACGAATTAAAGTATCATACCAATATAAAATGGTTTCCCACATGTCCCAACACAAGTGTGTCTGTGGGTGGTCCTGTTCCTTGTGAGTACGATCCTTTGGTAGGCATGTGAAGCCAGCGGTTTGCGAGTACGAGACAAACACCACATTATACACCGTGGCTATGATGTGCCCTATCTGTGGGAGTATCAACCAATAATATTCCGAACATGGGGAGCCATAGTGAGTAATGCGACTATAGAGCTCGTCCATATCTCTCCAAGGCATAACTCTCTCATAAAGCTCGCGGCGATGAAGCAGCTCCTTGGCACAATACGAGCGCACTCTTTGCCACATCTCCTGCATTCCGTATATTTGCGCACTCTTGCTCTATATCCACAATTTCCATCACCCGTCACATCTGTGAAGCCATCAATAAATGGGACAATGAGAGGGGTAAGCAACATCCTATGCACGAAGTATGTATATCATTGACTTGTCCATTTCCACGACCCGTCCCGTCCCCGACCTCGGCCTCGACCTCGACCTCTCCCATGACACAAGCGGCTAGTGGTGGAAGAGATGTAGGAGTGGTAGGGCTAGATGGTGTAGTGTTTGAAGGCGATTTCGGATTTGGTGACTCCCGCGACATCAAACTGATTGGGTTGATGCAATAAATGAAGATCTAGACACTGCTTTGCTAGTGGAGGGTGGTGTAGTGGGGACTCCAAAATGTACGTCGGTACGCTCCCAATACGATAGTACTCTACAACTGGTGGTCCGGGGTTTATTTGCCTTTGAAATATGATCCGGCTCAGAAGCATCTCCGGTTTGTGGATGTAGCCCTTCATTTATCGTTTGAAATAACCTTCTCTTTACCGGTCCAGGTGCGTTCTGCAATTCATTCAACACAGCTTCAAAATCAGGTCCAGTGGGACAGTATTCTACTTCAATGTCCAACTTCTTCCAAAAATCATGAATCGAGGACAACTCAATCCGGCCCCCAGAGTTTTGTATGCATGCAATCTCGTGACTACATGGAAGTCCATTGTGTTCGCCTCGAGTAACACCCACGGCTGAAGGATCCATGACATTATCCCCACAACGACTCCGCTCTTCTTTGATGATGTCCAAAGCTGCCTTTGACACTCGCCCCAATATGTCGTGATACAAATCACATGTCTTCATATCATTTGGAATTCTACTCTTTGATTGCTCCATAGTAGCTTTGATTGTTGTTATTTGGATTTCCATAATCTCATGAGCCTTTTTGAATAATGTGTCAAAAGTAGAAGAAGCACTCCCTAAGGCCTTCTTCAACCTGTTATGCTCACTCTCAGCCCTGTTCGTGGTGTGGGTTCCGAAGTGCGATCGATACGTGTGCATCGACAAAATATTCGTAGAGTATGGAGCAATCCAAGTCTCGCGGAGATAGGTCAATAAATCAGGATAAGATCTGTAATGATCGCAAAACAATTGCCAACGGGTGTCCCACTCTTCGCGAGTAGCGGCTGATATTGCTTTATTAAATCTCCTCATGAATGATAGTGCAAACTCATTGCTACCAGTTTTAGCCAACGCTCTCTTTTTAACATTTACTTCGATATGCCTTCGACAAAAATGGTGTGCGGTCTCCGGAAATACCATTTGGACAGCATTAATGAAAGCCAAGTCACGATCAGTTAAGAAAACAGTTGGCATGTGTGGAGTATGAAAAAGACTTTGCAAATTCTTGAGTGCCCACGTGTAATTCTCAGTCTTCTCATTTTGGAGGAACGCATATGCAATTGTGAAATTCTTCCCCGTTAAAGTAAATCCTATAATCTCAAGTAATGCCATTCCATAGCAGTTCGTGTTGTAAGTGCTGTCACCTTGTATCATTTAAAGAGAAATAAAGTTAGAATAGAATAAAATTGCAATTCAAAAAAAAAGCATACGACTTGTGGAAAACAGAGTCAAAAAACAGATTCAAAAAAATCAAAAATTTACCTTGTACTACATATGGAAAACAGTTAAGCATATCCGATGCTCGTGGGTGAGAGAAGAATATGTCACCGATCATGTCACTCTTGTTAGCTTTCCTCGTGAAGAAGGTATATTGCTTATCCTCGAGTGCTTTTATGAACTGTTGAAGCGAGGATCTCCCTTGTCGTTCTTGTGACTTGCATTTTGTGAGGGCATTGTGGACGTGTTTCGGAGTACTCATGTTCTTCTCATCCTTCCTCTTTAACATTTTTAGAATGTTATTTGGGCCAAAGGCCGACTTGCGCTACACACCTCCTCATATTCAGAACTAGTCAATTTACCCAACGGATGACCTTCGGGATACGTTGGAAAGTCGTGATTATGAGAACCATGCTTCACAACGTAACCCCATACCCCATCACCCCTATCTTTGGCCCGGATTTCAAAATTGCACCCAATCTTCTTCATACTAGTCAACCTCACATCTTTAGTTTTTTCGGACCTGTACTTGCCACCAAAATGGCATACAATCTTCGCGTAGCCTAGGATCTTGCCACTTGTCTTCCTCGAATCTCCTATAGAAAGGGTTATATTTTGACGGGCCGCGATATCCCGTACGTGTTTAACAAGATCATCCCTATTTGAAAATAATAGGGATGTATCGAATTGATCACTGACATCCGGTCCCTGCAAATTGT
The DNA here is from genome assembly GCA_022495995.1 of Adenophora triphylla var. japonica. Lineage (NCBI taxonomy): Eukaryota > Viridiplantae > Streptophyta > Magnoliopsida > Asterales > Campanulaceae > Adenophora > Adenophora triphylla. Next base: position 74,602 of record JAFEMH010005905.1, read on the forward strand.
ATTACCATCAATTAGAAAATTGCACAATAAACAACAGGCTGTATGACATTTCGTGTAACATTATACGAGATGTTCCTGGAACATCTCGTGTAACTTTACACGACTTAAACGCATTTATCTCGTGTAACATAATACGAGGTAATACACCATCACTCGTGTAGAAAAACACGACAAACAGCATAAAACTCGTATAATATAAAACGAAATAGAGTAATATCAGAATTTAAAAATCCAATCTTGAAAAACAATTTCGTTTCAACATTGGATTTTTATTGCGATTTTGATCAAAACACCAAATATAATTTTAAAAACTTACTTCATTGCTACTTGGATTTTGATTTTGATGTGGATAATTTGGTGGCAAACCTTCTCCTTCAAAAATATATTCCACAAGCTCAAGATCAATATGATCATAAAAACTTGGAGAATGTTGTGGAGAATCCATACTATGGTGTTAGATGATTTGAGAATTAATGAAAATAATGGGTATAAATTTATGGGCGTTAAGACTTGGACAATGGTGTCGCAGCTGCATGGGTGTACAGCAATGGTGTTTCTCTGTTGGGCCGTTGTCTGCGTGTATATCGTGTTTTATGTAGGGCTTCAGGGTGTATCTCGTGTGTATATACACGAGATACTATGGTACATATCGTGTATACACATACGATATAGTCTTTGTTTCTGGTAATTATCTCGTATGAACAATACACGAGATACACCCTGATTCATTTCGTGTATTGTTCATACGAAATGTCTTAGTAAATGTCGTGTATTTAAACACGACACATCATATAATAAAATAAAAATTAATTATAAATAAATGTGGTAGGTTATATGATATTGTATGATGTTGGTTCAATCTTATATGTAATCATTGTTTGTTTTCCAACTTATTATAACAAGAAACATATAATCTTGATTAACAAATATGATAATTTCAAATATATAATCTTGAGTAGTTGGTATTCCTCTAATGTACAACTTATCATTAACCTCGTTTATTTTTTTTTTAATTTTTTTCTAGATTCTAGATGGAATTTAAAGTGTTTTTCATCTATATGAGTTTCCTCCAAATCCAAATAGAAATTGAGTTACAAATATGTGCCATTATTTAGAGTTTTTAGGGTTTTATGTGTCCCGATCTTGTGAAAAATGGTATACGGCTACCTCATTTATTTTTTTTTAATTTTTTTCTAGATTCTAGATGACATTTAAAGTGTTTTTCATCTACATGAGTTTCCTCCAAATCCAAATGGAAATTGAGTTACAAATATGTGCCATTATTTAGGGTTTTTAGGGTTTTATGTGTCCAGATCTTGTGAAAAATGGTATACGGCTACCTCGTTTATTTTTTTTTAATTTTTTTCTAGATTATAAATGATATTTAAAGTGTTTTTCATCTACATGAGTTTCCTCCAAATCCAAATGGAAATTGAGTTACAAATATGTGCCATTATTTAGGGTTTTTAGGGTTTTATGTGTCCCGATCTTGTGAAAAATGGTATACGGCTACCTCGTTTATTTTTTTTAATTTTTTTCTACATTATAAATGACATTTAAAGTGTTTTTCATCTCTATGAGTTTCCTCCAATTCCAAATGGAAATTGAGTTACAAATATGTGCCATTATTTAGGGTTTTTAGGGTTTTATGTGTCGCGATCTTGTGAAAAATGGTATACGGCTACCTCATTTATTTTTTTCTCCATTCTAAATGGCATTTAAAGTGTTTTTCATCTCTATGACTTTATTTATAATCATTTGTTAGGTGATTATAAATAAAGTGGTATCACTTAAATGTGATAGGTTATATGATATTGTATGATCCAATATGACGTTTGTTCCTTGTCATGTATAAGTGTATAAATTTTGCTCAATTAACAACACAATTCAATAATATAACATAGCATATGCGTATCATTAACATCGTGTTGCAAATCATCGAAGAACACCTTCATTTTGATATGTCGTATGGATATACACGATATTAGGACATCATATCGTGTTGTTGTGTACGACATTAATGGCAGAGTAAATTTAAATTTCGTATAATTTCATACGACCTAATATTTTACACAATTAGTTGATGTCGTGTAAAAGTACACGACATAAAGGCTTCCTGTCGTCCTTTCGCACACGACACGCGAAGGGTAGTTTGGCCATTATTGGTGCCTTGTATGTAAGCTGCCTTGTATATAGAATTTACCTTTTTATAATTGGACGGGGGAGTATGTTTTAAAATTCTACTAAACCAAGTTTTTCCTAGTGTAAACAATATTATAGGACTTAATCTATTGAATTTACTAAACAAAACAATCATTTGGATTTATGATCGAAGGGGCAAGAGAGTTCTTATTTAGATCATTTCCTTATATATTTCCTCAATTTGATAATAATAGTAACAACTTATTTTCATTTTCATCACTAACATTAATAAAATTTACATATTACTTCATTACTCCCTATTCTTCCTTTATGCTCACCTCTCATTTTCTGGTTTTCAATTTTGAAAATTTAATGATTTTAATTTAACAGTTTTTTAAATTAGACTATCATTTTGAAATAAATAAATAAATATAAAAAATGAAATTTTTTTTACGAGCGTAGGGATGTTTGCTCTTTTATTTTTTAATGAAGGCGATATTATAATATCAAAATATAAGTTATTTCAGTTGTCTCAATGCATTTACTCAAACTTTATTAGGCAATTTGGTGATTATTTTATATATTAGATTAAAACACATGTGATGCATGACTTTTTTTTTTATTTTTAATGGTATGTTTTGGCTATGGGGGACGAGGGATATAATAATGATGTACGAATTTGAAAGACGACAACAATACATGGTGGTGGCGTGGTGATAGGTAGAAGAAATAAGATGAGTGGGAAAGCAAAGGAAGGGGTGCACGACTTCTTAAAGCATTACAAGGAACAAGGAGAGGAGATGAGGCAACGACAGCAGCGATGAAATGTTATGATTAATGGTCGAGGGGAGGAGAGATGAGTGGTGGAGGACTATAAACGTGGTTATAGAGGGTCGGATGGTATGAAAGAGCATAGGGAAAGAAATGAAAGATAAGTGAGGAAGATTGAAAGAATTTTAGCTAAGACTGTTCTGAAAAACTATCAATTGTGCATAACAATGATCAAATAAGTGTTAGAACAACTTAATGAATACTTGCACACGAATAGAATTAAATTAAAAACTTAGCTAAGACTGTTCAGAAAAACTTTCTATTGTTCATAACAATGATCAAATAAGTGTCAGAACAACATAACAAACACTTGCACACGAACAAAATTAAATTAAAAACTTAGCGGAATAAATGAAAACACGAATTAAACACTTCAGCAAGACAATGCTCGATGGAAAACTTTCATTAATAAAAAACTTGCATAATACAAGTTACCAAACAAATATAATGAAAGAAAAAAAAAATGAGTTCTAGACTCCTAGAACAAATGAAACACAGAACACCTTGAAGAATTAAAAGACTTAAATCACAAAAGCTTCAATGCCAAAGATGAACATCAATATATGTTCTTAATATAAGAACAATTGCAAATTAAGAACCGTGAAGACTTAAGGAGTTTGATCACGTAACAACTTCAAAGACAAGAATGACTCTTTATGAAAAACTTGATTTTTCTCTTTGAATGCTCTAGAATTCGTGAATCAACAATGGTCGGCTCCTTCATCTTTTATTTCCGCTCCATCCAAGAATCCTACACAACATGAAATTTATCTTTTACAAGAAAATGATTAGTATTGTTAGTAAGAGATAAATACCTAAAATAATAATCCTAAATTAATACTACCAAAGATAAATACAAGGAACCTAAAATATAAATTCTAATTTAAAACTACCTAAGATAAATACAACCTAACTATGATAAATACAAACTATTTATGAACAAAATACAAATCAGAATTACAAAAATCAAATAAAGAAATCAAGTGTATTTCATACTCTTTCAGATAGTGGTGGCAATGTATGGTGGTGATGAGACAAAAGGGGGATAGAGAGGGTAGAGATAAGATAAGGGGAGAAATAGTGAAGAGTAATGAGCGGGGAAGAAAGAGGATGGTAGGAATGAAAATTTGTCCAAGTTCGAAGTTGATCCGTCCCGAAAATTGAGGGTTTCGTAAAGCATTTTTCATAACCCGAGTTTAGGGGCGGGTTCTCTTTTGATTGATTTTCCATGTGTGGGTGACCAGACCCAACTATATAGGTAACTTTAAAATATACATATTTTACCTTTAAAAATGTGTTGTTATTACAAACATGCCTAAGTATATGGTTCTAAACAAGATTTTTTGTTATTATTCGCTTGAATGAAGACACCCTAAACATGCCTAAGTATATGATTCTAAACAAGATTTTCTGTTATGAGTTGCTTGAATGAAGACACCCTGTTTGGCGACCTCTCATTGCTCTCTCCTCTCCGATGATCTCTCCTTTCATTGTTCTTTGACTTAATCCCTACAAAAGCAATAGCATTGTATGTCGCTATTCTTTCCTCTCTAACAACGATGACTCCAACCAAACCAACCAATATGAGCTTCTTCCTTTTTCTCTATTCTCTTGACTCAAATTTTCATCATTTTGTACCACACATCTCAAAATTTTAAGGCAAACCCAACCCAAAATTCCTACTCGCGAGCCCGGGTGAAGGGGACGACCTATTGTCGTACATGCGGGCGGGTACGATAATGAACAAACCCAATCGAACCTGACTCGTTGCCATCTCAAAGGACGGGTCGCTTATAGAAGAGTAAAAGACTATATAGGCTTGGACCCTGATGCTACCATGAGAAAACTTGGTTGCACAGGAACTGAAATGGGACGGATACTTCGGCAGCTTCCTCTTTGATGGTTCGCCTACACACAAGAAACACACGTCAACTAGGCCGGGGGTGTCTCCGGCGTACCCCCTCCGGCGTGAGAATGAGGTTAGATGGACAAGGAAGAAGGTACAACAATGGAGGTTTTAGAGAGAGAATGTAGAGAGAGAGATACATACCATGCAATGAGCACTATTCACTCTTTATATACTCCCAAGCCCCCCATGTGCCTTGCACATGGGAGAACACTTGTCAATCATCCAAGGGAGGTCTCCCAACCAACTTCAACTTAGTGGGATTTCACTATTCACCTTGTCACATCAATCATCCATCACAAATATTTAGGGTTAGGGGCGTAGGCGACAATCAACGTAACATCCTGATAACGCCTTGAGTTCCATGTCGCATTGGCGACAACCTGAGCCAAGGCGGCATCAACTGTCATGTCGCCCTAACCCAGGTAGCCTGCGGACAGCGTACTCCCCTTAGTCCCTCATTCATCAGGCCTGCATGGGCTCGGCCATGCCTCTCGCATGGCCCTATTGCCCGCAAAACCGTATTCCCTTCTCGCCGGGGCCTTTTTATAATCCAAGGAGCCTATTCCTTTTATGTCGCTCCCCGGGGGAAAATTTCCTTGGGCGGCCCAAGTTCAATGGGCTTAGCCCCACAACTAGCTTTTGGGCCTGATTTCCTGTTATTCAAGCCCAATCTATTTTATAGGATCGTATCAGACCCTAGGCCCCCTTAGCTAGCTAGATGAAAACTCGTCCGATCCTATACATTAAGGTATAAGACTATAATTGCTCTTATACATTAAGGTATAAAAGTAATTTTTTTCACATTTTTTCGCATTTTCTTAAAAATTATATAAAAAAAAATCATATTTTATGAACCAGACCACTCCTATATTTAGGTATAACTCTTATACATAAGGTACAAGAGTAATTTTTTTTTAACAATTTTTTTCACATTTGCTTAAAAAATCACAAAAAAAGTATTATATTTTATTAATCAGGTATAAGACTAGATGCTATGGATTTGGGAAATCCTCTCTCAAGTATTCACTGTTAATAAGGTAATTGTGTGCAATCTCCTTCGACACTTTTCAAGGTTAATACATCTTTGCATTATCTGACAACTATACGTGGAACGAGGGATGTCAAAGGTGAAGGCACATTCAAGCCATGATCCAAACCCTTTCAATTCTAAAATGTGTCAATTATTACACCTTACTTGTAATTTATATCATTAATTGATAAAATATTGAATTTTTTCATGTTATGGAGCTTTTTAGAGGTTTATTATTGTGGGGGAAAAAGTTGTTAGAGATTTATAAAGATAAAGTGCTGACGTGGCATGACGTGGCATGACGCAGTAGTCTGGATAAACCAATTGAAAGGTTTATTAGTAAGGATGCTCTTATAAACCATACTTGTAGAGAAACTATCAATTGGCCCTTAGAAGAAAATCGTATCAGTCGTCGCTGTGAACCATGTGGACATCTAATTAAGCGAGGTAAAAAAATATTTTATGTTAATAATAGGAGTTGATCTTGTTAAAAAATTAATTTTTTCTAAACAATAGGAAAAACGTGTTCTATATAACGCGTACGAAATCGAAATTCTCCTCACAACAGGAACTCCTCCTTCCTTGCCCGCGGGGTCTTGGCCTGTTGGTTAGAGTTCATGGTTTCCAACCTGGAGGTCATGGGTTCGATTCCCCCACCAGTGGTTAGAGGGAATGATATTGCCCTCCCTAGCATAGCTAGGCGCCTCTGTGAAGTGCATCAAGAGAGAAGCGGTGAAATGTGTTGATCCCCTTCTTTTTGAAAGAAAAAAAAAAGTCGACGGCTTCGTGAGACGCCGCTGACCTCAAAATAAGAAACAAAGTGGTAGAAAAATCCTTCAACGACGGAATTGCAGTTAGAAGAAGATGTAACAGGAAAGCCTTGAAGAAGAAGAGCACCACTTTGGTGAAGGCGAGACTCCAACCCTGGCTTCTAGGTTTTGATCGCCTCAATTAAAATAGAGAACTTACTCGTACTGCTGATTTTCTTAATTTTGGTGTTTGGGGACAAGATTAATGGAAACAAATTCCATTGGTTAGATTTCTGGATTTCAGGTAGCTTAATTAACTTCTTCAAACACGCTCTATCATGATTTGAGTGTTCAGTGCATGTATATTTTGTGTATCAGTGTATGTATAAAAGAGTGCAAGTATTAATGTAAAAAAGTGTTTGTGTTTGTGTAAAAGAGTGTCAGTACATATTTATTCAAGTGTCAGTTCACGTGTAAAAAAGTGTCGGTATTAATTTAAAAAAGTGTCGATTTTAAGATAGAAAAGTGTCGGTGCATACGTGTTTTAATGTCAGGGCAAGTGTAAAAGATAGAAAAGTGTCTGTGCATACATGTTTTAGTGTCAGAGCAAGTGTAAAAAGAGTGTCAGTATTAGTGTAAAAAAATGTCAATGTTTGTCTAAAAGAGTGTCAGTGTTGTTGGTGTAAAAGAGTGTCAATGCATATATGTTTTAATGTCCGTGTATATATTATTAAATGTCACTATGTGTGTAAAAAGTGTCAAGTTATATGTAAAAAAGTGCTAGTGTTAGTCAAATAGTGCCGGTGCAAATGTTTTAAGTGTCAATGGTGTTAATAATAAATGCACCTGATGTTGCCCGGATTTTCCTCATCGGCAACATACCCGTCATAGTCCAATGATGATACTCCGGCTCCTTCTTCTCCGATCGATCTGCACACAAACAGCCAAAAAACTAAGCCGGGGGCGTCTCCGGCGTAAGCCCCTCCGGCGTGCGAATAAGAACGATATTTCCGTAACATAATAACCAAAACTTTAGAGAGAACGTTGGGGGTGGGAGAGAGTCTACTTACAAATTCATCCCAGATGGAGCGCTATTGCCGTGGAGATCTAGTCTGTAAACTCAACCTTCCCCAAAAACCTCCCTTTCGTGCCTCTTTACTCCCCTCCTCCCTCTTCGGGCCTGAAGCCCTTAATTAAGTCCCTGCTCCCTCTCTTTTCTCTTAGACCCCCCTTTTTTATCTTTATTCTTTTCTTATATAACCTCTTTCTTTTCTTGGGCTTTTGGGCCCAAAATGCATATGGGCCAAATCATTGTTATATGGTTACATTACCTCTCATTCCACGTGTCGTCGTTTAATTGGTCCCATATTACAAATATTTACACGCCGCTTCCTTTATGTCGCATACGACTAAGATTAATTTCTCGTCATCATTTCCTGCCGGATATATCGCTTACTATTATTTCGCCATGCTTGTCGTAACATAAATCTCGCGGTTTACTACTTACTTGATTAACGCGGGATACTTTTGCCGCCATTATCTCCTTTATTCGACTTACCCTTTAACCAGCGGGACACCCTTAACCATATTTCCCGTGACTTTCTTCTTGGGCCTGTCTCGAGGTGGGCCCTTTATAACCATTTATCTTTCGAGGGCTCGTAAGCCCGAATTACTATTTTTTTAGGCAGCATCAGAAGCCCCCAAGTTTGAGGCGGGATTCATTTATGATCCCGCCGATAACTTAATTCTCTGCGACATTCATTTTCCTTTTCATATATTGACTCACATAAGCCCGTCTTGTAACTCAACAGTTCGGGATGTGAGCCTCTTTTAAACCGTCAATTCTTTTTTTTGTAGTGACCTCTTTACATGCCCTTCAGGCTAGATGTACTTTTTATTTTTCTCATATGGCGACATCTTTTCATGCCATTCAGGCGAGATGTGCTTTCTTTTATAGCGACTTATTTTCATGCCCTTAAGGCGAGATAGTACTTTTTCTCATTTATAGTCCGGAGACTTTCATTTTTATAGTCCATAGACTCTCGCATTTTTCATCATCCATAAATTGACTCGCATCATTTATCACGACTTACATTGACTCGCAACATTTATAGTCCGTCGACTTTCAACATTTATAGTCCGTCGACTTTCAACATTTATAGTCCGTCGACTTTCAACATTTATAGTCCGTCGACTTTCAACATTTATAGTCCGTCGACTTTCAACATTTATAGTCCGTCGACTTTCAACATTTATAGTCCGTCGACTTTCTTTGACTCGCATATTTTATAGTCCGTAGACTTGTTTTTATAGTGGTCCCGCCACTTTCTCGACAGTTCGGGATGTGAGCCCCCAACATTCGGGATGTGGTTCCCCCACAATTCGGGATGTGGTTCCCCCACAATTCGGGATGTGGTTCCCTTTTAATAATATATAGCACCACCTTTACATATTACAGAAATTAATTGACGAGACGCTTATTTGGCTTTTGCTTTTTTATTTCTCTACACTACTGACTTTTCTCTTTTCTCGTCACTTTGTTTTTGATAATTCATCAAAAAACCCCTTACACTCTTTCTTTATCGCGAGATAGCTCCATATCCTTATACTCCCATCAAAAAGTGAAGTTGTCTTTAGGCAACTTTACTCCAAACGGCTTTCCTTTTCTGAATTTATTTTGTACTCGCCTTGGCCTCCATTTCGCGAAAATCATTATCTCGCCGTTCATATGCAAAACAAACATAATAAAAGCAAGTCAAACATTGAGCCAGAAAATTTTATACTTTCACGACATATATAAACAAAAGTCCCCATTACTTTCTTTATCTGTCATTAGAAATGTATATTACACGATTATCATAACCATTTTTCGACCTTTAGCAATTCTCAACATTTCTCGCATCGGGACACACATAAATACATAGCAGGTTAACGTACTCTTATACTATGATGCTTTCATCTCACATGTTATATTAGCATATCTTTTCATAACTTCAACATAATTTATGTACATAAACAAAGAGTATCAAGCTCGCGCGCAGTTAACTTCATTAAATATTAATTTTCTTGCATAACATAACAATTCCTTCCTTCATTTCAAGCGATAAGTAAGCATGCGACATACCCTCGTTCTTTTAAAATTATGCAACTTAATCCAAGCATAATTATAACATACAAAACATTCTCTCCTTAACATACATGGTATATCACTTTTAACAAATAAATATGTTTCACAATATACCAAACTAGCATTTCATTCTTGATTTATTTAGACTTGTTCGTATTCGCACATGCTATAACATGTATTTATCTTAATCATAATCAACTAGTGATAAAGAAGTCCCAAGGCATCTTTCCCACTTCAAGACTAAAATTCACCCAAACTTGCTTCAATTAAGGACTATCAAATTTTGAACACCCAATTCGCACATATTATCATTATTTATAGGCATAAGTTAACATATAAACTAAGAAAGTAAAACTCGCACAACACTTTTAATTGGATCTCATTTTCCTCGTTCCATAATTCTTTTATACTTAGCCAAGATGCATAATTCACTAATTTGTCCATTTTTCAAAGTCCACGCAATTACGCCAAGGCATAATTAAAAATTGACACAAAGCATACCGCAATAATTTAATATTTGCAGGTTATTTTGAACATATAAAGAGCATACTGAATGTATTACATTTTATACAAGGAAGCATGTAAACTTGATTGCGAATATACTTATTTCTCATTGATGAATAACCACATGTCAATCAATATTCACACATTCTGCACACATAATCACATATATGTCTTTGTAGCCATGTCTCATAATATACACTAATGTTTACTTGAATTAAGCACACTATAGAGCCATAATCATAATAGTAGCATCATTAACTTGGTTACACTGATTGCCATAAGCTTCACCATTTACGCAAGTCGTCTTTAACATATTATCAATTTATATTATCACATAATTCTAGCACCCATTCTAATTATTCATTATCTTTTTCCTAGTGATGCAGGTAAACGAATTAGCCGGCATGAGTCATTAACTTGAACTCCGGACACTATCAAGCATATATGATATTACATAATACAATTTAATTATTCTAGAAAACATACTTTCATTTACCATTTCAAGGCAGGTAGTAAACCTATCTTCTTGCTATCACCAATCAATCAAGATCACACAAACAAGAGAAACATTTATCTATTTCCACAACATATCCTTTTTAAGTTATTGTCCGGCGTAGTAATATGTCTCACTAACCATATACCTTTGGGTACTAATACACTTTAGACTTCCGTAGAGATCCTTCATTGTTGTTCGTATAAAATATGTAACTAATGTCAATTTCACTTAGCATGGCACATTTTGAACATATTGGTGGCATGATATAAATAATTTCCATTTACAGTCAACTGATGCATGCATAAAGCTACTAATTTCGGGTATAATCTACAAATTAGCATGAAGCGTGCTGCAAGTAATATCATTCTATATACATTCATCTTTAGCAACAAGGATTTTCATGTTATAATCTCAACAAGCCCATTCAACACATATCATGATACCAGCAAGCATTAACTTTAATTATGATTATACTCATATTTGAAAAATCATCATACAATCACCCACTAGTCATGTAATTGACCCATACTCTGCCCTTTTCAAAATCCTGCTCAAAACTTATTTTAAACATTTCTTTGATCACCTTAATGTACACCCGCAATGATAATTCATTCTTGCCATTCATAAAATAATAATTTACTCTTATCCGCGTCACTACAATTAGTTCACTCGACTTTTCCGAATTCTACTAATTAACTAAAATTAACGTAGCTGTCGTATGTCCCTATCCATCACACTTAATACTTTTCAAGTAAGAAGACAACCAATAAACTTACTTTCACAAATTTTCAATCACAAATTTGTCATAATTTCTCAAATAAATACCAAAGATCATATCTTCCGTTTCATTCGTTTCTAATTTCAAAAGTCACCGCATTTAAATCTCTCTTTCGTATTAGCATTTTGTTTCACAGATTTCACGGTATTATTCTATCTATTTTCATACACAAGTTGAATTTAATCCAGCATATTTAACGGGTCCGTCCCAACTAAGTGCTAAAGCTCTAATTACTTTTTACTAGTTCACTAAAATTCTTAATATGCCCAATCAATTCTTTACCCTTTAGCCGATGATAACCCATCCAAGTAATATTTTTTTAAATATTAAATAGAACACCCAAACAATCTTAGTAACATCTGGATCATCACATACCATTTATGTCAGGCACCTTATCAAGCTACAATCATCTTTAAATAGTCAACATTACTTCAACTACTCACAATATATTCATCTTTCATGGAATATATACTAATGGTAGAGAACGCATGTAAATGTTAAAGTTCACGAAACTGTTCATAACAATTTATTCATTCATTTAAAGTCACCCACTACATCTTATGTAAAGGCACAAATAACAAATTATAAGCTTTTGAGCAACAAAAATTATTTCAACCATTCTTCCCTCACGCAGATAAATCAAGACATTTATAAAGCCCGTTCTACTACGCTCTTTCTTAATCTCCGATATAACCATTCACTTAAATCAAGACAAGTAAACACAAAATATAAGCAAGTTGCAGATTTGCCATTTAAATTCTTCTACCACCAGGATAATGCACAAGTTTAACATTATTTAGTATGCACGTATTTTTGTGAAATACCTGTCACAGTCATATAAAAATGCTTAGCAAATTTAGGATATGGAAGAAACGACCTGAGTATTGTGGTGAGTTAATCTGAGACAGAAATGAGCTGGTGGAAGCTCCTTGCAATTTGACGAAATTGCTCATCTAATAACAACTTTCAAGCCATAACATCAAAGGCTGACTTTCATTTTTCCCAGCGACATCCGTTCCTTCTGATTTTCTTATAAACCCACTCTTTGAGCTATTGAGTCCCTGATTTGCTCGTCAACCACTTCTGCTTCCCTCGATCGGCCATTTCCAACGCTCGCGAGATGGAGCTATTGCTGGATGGCACCTGGCAACTTGAATGCGGTTCCAAATCATAATCAAATTCCTGGGCTCTCCGGTGTTCAAAATCTCTAGATCTGCTTTACCCACCGATCAAAGCACCCATAAAATTGTCGAGACGGAGAAGAGGTTTCAGTCCCGGCAACGGAACCAATTGATGTTGCCCGGATTTTCCTCATCGGCAACATACCCGTCATAGTCCAATGATGATACTCCGGCTCCTTCTTCTCCGATCGATCTGCACACAAACAGCCAAAAAACTAAGCCGGGGGCGTCTCCGGCGTAAGCCCCTCCGGCGTGCGAATAAGAACGATATTTCCGTAACATAATAACCAAAACTTTAGAGAGAACGTTGGGGGTGGGAGAGAGTCTACTTACAAATTCATCCCAGATGGAGCGCTATTGCCGTGGAGATCTAGTCTGGAAACTCAACCTTCCCCAAAAACCTCCCTTTCGTGCCTCTTTACTCCCCTCCTCCCTCTTCGGGCCTGAAGCCCTTAATTAAGTCCCTGCTCCCTCTCTTTTCTCTTAGACCCCCCTTTTTTATCTTTATTCTTTTCTTATATAACCTCTTTCTTTTCTTGGGCTTTTGGGCCCAAAATACATATGGGCCAAATCATTGTTATATGGTTACATTACCTCTCATTCCACGTGTCGTCGTTTAATTGGTCCCATATTACAAATATTTACACGCCGCTTCCTTTATGTCGCATACGACTAAGATTAATTTCTCGTCATCATTTCCTGCCGGATATATCGCTTACTATTATTTCGCCATGCTTGTCGTAACATAAATCTCGCGGTTTACTACTTACTTGATTAACGCGGGATACTTTTGCCGCCATTATCTCCTTTATTCGACTTACCCTTTAACCAGCGGGACACCCTTAACCATATTTCCCGTGACTTTCTTCTTGGGCCTGTCTCGAGGTGGGCCCTTTATAACCATTTATCTTTCGAGGGCTCGTAAGCCCGAATTACTATTTTTTTAGGCAGCATCAGCACCAACACTTATGCGATGAGATTCTTTAACATCAATACCGACACTTTTTTACACTAAGACTCTTTTACGCTTGTACTGACTTAAAACACACCTGAATTGACATTTTTTACACTAACATTGACACTTAATAACATAATAACATATCCACTATCACTCTTATACACTAACACTGTCACTATTTTATACTAACACCGACACTTTTTTACATTAATGCTGATATTATTTTACACGTGCACTGACACTAAATAACACATATAATGGGACTCTTTTTACACTCAATATTTTTCTTTTACGGCTTGCTGCTTGTCAAGGTGGGTAGATACTGAATTCAATTCAACAATAAATTATCAAAAGGCAAGTGCCTTTGACCCCATAGTAACAGGTGTGCACTTCAAATTGGGTTTAATTTGGATTTGTGCGGCATGTTGTTTAAGGTGAGTTTTTCGAATCGGATCATCTGAAGCAATTTGCGATCAAAGTTAGAAAAGAGAAAGAGAAAGTAAGGGTGAGGAAATTGCAAGATCCGTGAAAGGGGACGAAACAAAGTGTGTTATGTAACAAAACCCATTTTTTTAGTCTTGAAAAAACTGATTTTTTTATAAAATTTTGGCGCCAAAATCTTGCAAAAAACTAGTTTTTTCGTAACATAAGAAAAAAACTAGTTTTAAAGCACTAAGTCTAACTAATAAGAGTGATGAACTGTTCTGAAAACGAGTTTTTTATAACATTTTGAAAAAAACTAGTTTTTTAAAGAGTTACTCAATTTTGGCTAATAATAGGCAAATTTCTAAAATTCGTTGATTTTTACAGTATATTTTTAATTGATGTTTGACCTTTAACATTGCATTCAATAGTTTGTTCCTAACTGAAAGACCATTTTAAATTTAAGAATTATTTTAGAAAGGTTAATTTTTAATAGAAAAAAAAATCATAAATATTTTTCTATTCACTTTCAAATTTTTAGTTTTACAGAAATATGATGAAATATGAAAAGAGAATTGAAAATAATCATTTAGGAACAATATTGCAAAGGAAAAGTTTCAAAGTTATTAATTTTAGGACAAAAAAAATCATTTAATATGAAAAGAGGGGGGGGGGGGTAAGAGCAAGTGTTTTATTTTACTTTCTTTTTGTATTTTAATTAAAATAAATGGTCACATTTGTAAATAAGAAAGTAACGTCCTAATTACTGCTCCGGAGAAAAGTCCAAGGGAGTTTAGGCATGGCTTTTCCTTAACCTAGTCAAAGGTTGGTAATAGCATAAAACAAGATAGTCTTGTTGTTATTATTAGGCGAACGGATTAAAAGTGACGGAAAAGACCCAACCAACGAAGTCGATCATTTCAAACATCACAAATACACTGCTATTGAATAGGTCAATCCCTTTGCTACAACTCCAATGACCTAACAATGAAGATCAGTCGATCTAGCTTATTGTACGACCGTTATTGGTCCCGACCTATATTCGTCCGACATACGATCATCAACTTGAACAATATCTGCCTGGCTAAGACACAAAGTTAGGTAAACCTCGAATACTCAGGCGACCTCGACCTACCCGAACGTGCGTCTGTCTACGACTCAATTTGTAACCGTCTTCTACAATCACGGAGATCGTTACGCCTGCATTGTCTCCATGATTTGAGGGATTCATTACGATCCTACACCACTCCTATATATACCAGACTATATTCAACGTAAAAATGTAATGTCTTATTGACTATCTTGAGATTACGTTATTTTCATACAGTTTTATACAAATTCATAACACTACATCTCATCATCACGCCAGAGGGTATTAGCCGGATACCACCCCGACTAGCCGTTTGTTTGTGGTTTCAGGTTATAGTTGTTGAAGATCAACCTATTGCTGAACTAATGCTGATCTGGATTATTTCCCGCGTCATCATTAGGTTTAAGAGTATATTTATTTTTAATGCAATACTATAAATATTATCAATAATTATTTTTAGAATTTAATGAAAATAGCTGTTTTTTTATGAAATATTGATCAAAATTAATTTAATTGATAAAAAATTAAATTAAAATATTTGTTTTAAAACGAAAGGAATATGTATTTAAGCGAAGGTACCGTGACATTACACTTCCATATCACAAATATGAATACGATTCTCACATACACTACCCTTGATCTCTTTCTTTTTATGTTTACCACTTCCTTTCAAAATAAATTTTATATTTATTTTTAATTAAAAACAAAAATAAATACTCCGGATTTATTTCGAGACATGAATAGAACTTTAATATTGCATTATGAACACTAATTTTCAAACAAAGAAAAAGTTTGAATTGTCTAAAAAAAATTCATGATTAACACAAGCAATTAAATAAAAAATTGTATGTTGATTTGTGACATCAATCAATTCTTCTACCTATATTTAATTTAAGACAAATACCACAAAAATAAGCTACATAAGATTATTATTTTTGCTTCATGATTAAGGTAAATAATAGTCCTAATAAGTTGAAGGTGTGACAAAAATGGTTGAAGAATTAAATGATACCTTTAATGAAAATGTTGAACCAATTCTTCTACCTATAATTTTTTGTGTTCCACAATCAAATGTTAGACCAATTTTTGTGTTTTTGCATTTCTTCTTTGTAGGTCTATTGTTAAAAATATTTTTTTTTCGTCTCATTATAAATTTCGTTTATTTTTTCACTACAAGAAAACTGTCACTTAGCGACAGACACAATTTCGTCGCTAATAGCGACGGAATAGCGAGGAAATAGCGACGGATAAAAAATAAAAAAAATAAAGCTAAAAACGACAAATTTACCGACGGATTTAACGACGGACAATATTCCGTCACTATTTCGTCGTAAAAGTGACGCCAAAAAATTGCGCCTTTTTTTGCCGACGGTTTACCGACGGATTAACGAGGGATTGCAATTTTTTTTACCGACGGAAGTATTTCGTCGCTATAGAATTAAAAAAATAAAAAAATATTATTTCATTTCATTTAGTGACGGATTAACGACGGAATTATCAAAATAATATAACGACGGATATCTTCCGTCGCCATATAAAGTAAGAAAAAAATAAATATTAATTCTTATTAATTACCGACGGATTGTAAAAAAAAATTACCGACGGATATTTGTCGTCGCTATAGAATTGAAAAATAAAAAAAATATTTCATTTTCATTTAGCGACGGAATAACGACTGAATTTTCAAAAATAATATACCGATGGATATTTTCCGTCGCTATATAAAATTAAAAAAATAAATATTATTTCTTATTCAATTACCGACGGAATTTTTCAATAATATTTATTATTTTGAAATAGCGACGGATTACCGACGAATTTTTTTTTTTTTTGTAAATATATACAGTCTAATGCATGTTTATTAATACCTAATTGTTAAGTTTACCTCAAATGTAAATGAAGTAAGGCCAAATACGATAAAAATATGTGACATTCTTAAAATGTTAATAAGTTAATTATATTATTTAATTGTAGTTTATATTTTTTAAATGAATATATATCTTTTGAACAGCGAATATCAAATATTAATTTTATAAAGTATAAAATTATTTGAATTCATATTTTATTTGGAATATTGAAAATCATAAACCGCTGGTTCACAAACAACATTATGTTAATTTGGTATATGATTTATTGGGTATATGGTATGAGTATATATATATATATGGTGTATAGGGTTTGGGTATATATGTTTTATAGGTACAAGATATGTGCTAGAGACGAAAAGCTATGTGAAGTAAAAGAAAAAAGGTTGTCGAGGGCTACTAAGAACCTAACAGAACTTTCCAAATGTGGGAAAACCACTACTACTACCAGTACCACCAACACCACCACCACCACCATTACCACTACCACCACCACCATCATTACCACTACCACCACTACTACCACGACCACTACTACCACTACCACCACCACCACCACCACCACCACTACCACCACTATTACTACTACCACTACTACTACCACCACTACTACCACTACTACTACTACCACCACCACCACTATCACTGCCACTACTACTACCACTATCACCACCACCACCACCACTACCACCACTACCACCACTACTACCACTACTACCACTACCACTACTAGTCTACTACCACTACCACCACCACTACTAATACTAGTCTACTACAAGTTTACAACTACCACCACTACTACTACTATCACTATTATTACTACCACCACTACTATCGCTACTACTACCACTCCTACCACTACCACTCCTATCAATACTACTACTACCAGTCTACCACCACCACCATCGATCACCACCACCACCACTACTACCACCACCACCACCATTACCACTACCACCACTACTACCACCACCACTACTACCACTACCACCGCCACCACTACCACCACTACTACTACTACCACTACTACTACGTACCACCACTACTACCACTTTGATAACCAATTTGTTGTAAAAAATAAATTAAAAATCCAATGTAAGCTAAGCAATGTTATTAAAGTTGGGTTGGCGTTGGCCCATGTTAATGAAAATTCGTTTGGTGGGTGGCCAAACCACCTTATTTTTAATTAAATCCCCATTTTATATGGATATGGATTAGGAAGACAAGGAACTTTTTTTATTATTATTATTTCTTGTTTTTTGAAATAATATTGAAGGACAGTATTCCCTCCCACTACAATCTTTTAATTTACTGTTTGCACGAAAATTAAGAAAAAGTTTAATATAGTAAGTATTGTTAGTATGAAAAATGAGTTATGAGAGAGATAGTGAGATAGAAAATAATAATTAAATTGTTGTTATTAATATGACATGTGAGTCTTATTAATATAAAAATAATAAAATATTTTTATTTTATTAGGATATGAAAATGAAAGTTTATAATGAAACGTATTAGAAAAGTGTGCGGAGGGAGTAGTAGCAGTAGCTAGCAGGAGCATGAGTCAATTCTTGTCAAAATTTGGTAGATATTATAGGTTTGGTTTATTGAAAAAAATTATGAACCCTAAGTCCCTTTCTCTCTCTTTTCACTCTGTCGTCGCTCACTCTTCTCCGGTCTTTCTCTCTCTCACGACTTGCCGTCTTCATCCCACACCCTTCCACCCGTCTTCTCTTATTCCCACACCGTTCTGCCGACAACAGCTCCACCCCTGGTAATCGTCCCTCACGCTTCTCGTTCTTTCTCTCTCTCTCTCACGACTCGCCGGTCTTCATCCCACACCGTTCTTCTGCCGACAACAGCATCGCTCCACCCCTGGTAAGCTTTCTCCCTTTCTAACTTTTCCCCAATTTTTAAAGGAACCCTAATTTTAAGGAACCCTAATTCTGAATTTTTGAACCCTGAGTCTCTATTCATGAATTGGTCATCGTTTCTGCGTTGCTCATACTGATATGAATTTGTTATCGTTTCTGTGTTTGCTCTTTATAGCTTGGATTTCGTGCTACTCATCTTCTCCATCTCGTTTTTCCTCCATTGAAGAGCTGTTTAAGCTTTTCTGCTTGGGCCTATTTTCTTCAAATCTGAGCCAAGATTTTCCTTGCCTTATTCAAGGTTAGTATCTTTTCTGAGTTTGATCTGCTGGTTCTAATTCGTATGTGCTATAGTAACTTTTATTTGGTTTGTTAAACTTATACCTGTAGTGTTCTATCACCATGAATGGTAGTAGCAGGAAAACCATTAGAACACAACCAATATTCCAGTGAATACGCTCCCTTTTTTGTCTCCATGAAAACTAGAGTAAGCGATTGCTGCAGAGATCATCAATTGGTCTGACTGGAGTACAAGTCTCTTCATTTTGATCACTCATAAATCAATTGGTCTGTTTGCTATTAATGTATACTCCCTCCGTCTCATAAAGATGTACCCATTTGGCATTTTTGTTTGTCCCAAAGAAGAGATAGTCCCATTTCCATTATTGTTAGGTTAAAATAATTTTTTTCTTAGTGTATGTTGAAAGAATCTATCATATTTTTTTCTTAAACGACGCTTCAAACATTGTTTCAGGTTGATGCCTCAGCAAGCATCGGGCCAGATCACAAAGATATTTAAATCAAACATGTGCAAGAATGCATTTAACTGGAAGCTTGTCCCAAGTTCTCACAAAGATGGATATTTTGATGACTTCAAGGTACATTATTTAGAATTGCAATGCGTAATAGATGAGATTAAGTCTTGATACTCATTTAGGTAAAACTTTTTTGTGTACCTCTTAGTTTAGCTCAAATGGGATGTTAGCTGTCCAGTTAGCATTTGTTTGGAATTTGCCTGCGTCTTACAAAGAAAATGAAGCTACAATCTTAAGAAGTTTGGTTTGTTAAATGGAACTATCTTAGTTACCAAGAGTTCCACTTAGTAAGTCGTTGCAATTCAAATGACTTACAAAGAAAATGAAGCTACAATCTTAAGAAGTTTGGTTTGTTAAATGGTACTTGTAATCATCACAGCTTTTGTTAACTCTGATTGCTTTTGGTGATGATTTTGTTGTCATATCAATATTGCAGAAAAATTATAGATGGCCTCAAGAAGAGGAGACGACTATCAAGAATGATTTCATGAAACTAAATAGCATTCGTTACAGTGACATGGTGAGCATTTTTAAGAAAAATTGGAATGGTCCACAAAAGAAGAAACCAGATTGCATAGGCGAGGCGGATTGGGCTCAATGGGTACAACATTTTAATAAAGATGAAGTCAAAAGAAAGTCAGAGATAAATTCAAAAAATCGACTAACCGAGAAGGAAGACGGTTGTTCTAAGCATACGGGAGGTTCCAAATCTGCCGTAGCCCACTTGGAAAGTATGGTACGTACGTATTTGATTTTATTTGTGTCCAATTCATGTTTGTTAAAATGTCCCAAAGATATTTCTCATATATAATTCTGAGTGAAATATAACATCAGTGGAAATATTTGAAATAAACTTAGCATGGATTATGTGTAGTATGCTAGTTGCATGTTTTAATGGATGAGTTATATGCACACGTGTACATGCTTAGAGGCAGCAGTAGAATGGAACATAGTAAACCTTGATAAACCCTTCCTCATATATAGCTAAACCTTCATAATCATATAGCAAATTAAAAATTTGAGTCTTGCATCATTTTACTTTGCACTCGCAAATGACAAATGCTGCTCTCATTTAAGAAATAGAAGATGTTCATACACAAGTTGCACGACCGATATGTTGGATCCAACTAAATAGGTTGGTATATAATATGTCTGCTGCATAACTTGTACCACATGTATATTTATATCAAAAAATGGATATTTGAACCTTCAGTTGCATTCAATTAATGGCAATTACCGCTGGTTTCCACACGTACAACTTATCTAATCTACAAAGGAGAGTGCTGCTTCAGTTTCTTATATTAGTAGGCTAACATTTCAGGCTTTCAAACATTAGGCTAGCATTTCAGGCTGTTTCTATATATATTGTGCTAGGATATTGCTGATGCTAAGTTTCTTTACATTTTCTAATGCTAAGATTCTTTCTACTTATTTTCTGTTTCATTTTATATTTTCTGTTTCATTTTATAATGTCATTGAAGTGTTGTTTATGAATGCCTTTTATTTTATTGGTCTTATTACAGAAAAAAGAAAATCAAGGCATCACACCTAGTTTGTTTAAACTTCAACTAAGGACACATGTACGCAGAGATGGTACTTATGTGGACAATCATGCTAGGAAAATTTGTGTAAGTATTTTTATTATTTATAAATTGGATTTTTTTGTTCATGTATGTTAGTAATGATATATATATGAATTGCTTTTTGCAGGAGAACTATGAACGCGAGATAGAGGTGGCATCCTCCGAAAGAGAGTTAACTGTGGAGGAGGAAAATAAGATATACTTGAGAGTTGCCGGCGTAAAGAAACAGCGGGTGTATGGTATTGGTTCAGTTGGCTCGTCATTGGCTAGTGATGATGGTACTAGCAATGGATCTAACACGCAAATGGTTGAAGATAATTTAACGGAATTTAAGAATGAGATGTTAGAGAAGCTCAATGAAGAAAAAAGATGTCGGGAAGGAATGGAGGAAAAACATGTTCAAGAGAGGAAAGATTGGGAGGAAAGAGAAAAGAAATATAAAGAAGAAATGGAGAGAAGATGGAGCAACATCGGGCGGAACTAGATAAGAAACTACAAATTATCATGAATTCTATGGGTCATAGGTCTAGTCCTTGATACTTAAGAAACTTCTAATTTAAATTTTAATATTTTGCTACTTGTTGATATACTTTTATTTTTGTGAGCTAGTTATTAAATTATGAATATTGTGAGTTAGATTATGTTTTTGGTATATGTACTGGGTTAATGAATCAGATGGGAGTATTAGAAATGAAACAGGTGGTAGAAAAATAACAGAAACAAGAGGCTCTAGAGCTATTGTCAATTTTAACGACGGATTTTAACGACGGAAATATCTGTCGCTAATAAAAAGACCCTTTACCGACGGAACTAATCTCACGATAAGAGAACTGGATATAACGATGGACAATCCGTCGCTATATCCCTCGTTATTTTGTCGTCAACAAATTAATAAATTTTCCATTTTTGCAACGGATTTTAAACAATAACGATGAATTATTCCGTCGCAAAATATTATAAATTTGTCGTCCCATCCATATTATTAGCGACGGTTTGGAATCGATTAGCGAGGGATTGGTCCATCGTTAAATCACCGAGGGACATGAAATTCCGTCGTTAAACAATAGCGACGAGGGTTTTAACGACGGAATAAATCCGTCGGTAAATCGTTTTAGCGACGAAATTTTGACTTTTAGCGACGGATTTTTCCGTCGCTAAAACCTATTTTTCTTGTAGTGTTTTACTCTGTATGTTAAAATAAGTGTCGTGTTTTAAATAAAGAGTTTAGTACAATTTTACCATGATACTAATAAAGTACAAACAGGTATACATGTACATTCATTAAAATGTTTGACAAATTAACCGTAACATATGAGACAAAAGTTACTAGAAAACTTGTCTTGAGGTTATTTGCATACAATGGTTAGTTGAGTAGTAAGGTTGAATATTCTGAAATTTTAGTGACCTGTGTGAATAAAGTGATAAAATTGACTCTAAAATCAGATGACAAATTCAATACTCCCTCCGTCCCAGTAGAAGCTTCCCATTTTGCCATTTTGAATGTCCCGTTAAAAGCTTCCACTTTCCTTTTTTGGCAAAGAATCTTTACTATTTCCTCCACTCATTCTCTCTCCTACATTATTTTAATACTCACAACACCATTATAATTTATTATTCCCTCCACTCATTCTCTCTCCTATTCTCAAATTACACTCACAATATTTTTTCTTTCCACCCATTTTCTTAATTTGCGTGCAAAGTCAAAAGTGGGAAGCTTATGTTGGGACGGAGGGAGTATATGAAAAGTTAAGCGTGTTCAACACGTCATTAGTTTTGAGATTGACTCAATCCTTCCTGACCTGACGTTCCATTATAAAAAGCACAAAAATCTTATTTTGATATTTTATTACGAAAAGCACAAGCTCAAAAATGAAAGTTTTTAATACTTATTTATTATGAAACTCATTTGTTATACTTATATCATCTATCCATACTCATAAACCTCTTAAAAGATTTATCGTACGCCACATCAGTACTCTATTTCTATAAATTTCTAACAGCTTATTTTTTCCCACAACAATAACCTCTTAAAAGCTCAATAGCGTGAAAAAAATATAATATTTAATCAACGATTGTATTTGGGTTTAATTGGAAAGTTAAAAAATTGTCCCTTTGTATCAAAATACATGTTAAGTTTTTCATGCCTTTTTTGCAATTTGAAAAAAAAAGAAGCAAAAGCTAAAGTAAAAGTCATCTTCTTGCCTTTTTTTTCTCATTGTATCACTTGTGGGCCTGTAGTTTTTTCTCATTTTGGGGCTGGAGTTTTATTTTTGTATCAAATTGAGACCTGGATGTAAATTGATAAATGGCTATTCTATAGTCATTTATAGCATTATTATTGTATTATTTGCCTCTAATTTTAGTATCATTAAGCGTAAATTAGCTTCTTTTATTGTTATATCTTCGATTTTACGCTTGGCTGGTACTTTGTGTATTTATACAGGTTTTAGGTTCATTTTTATGAGTATAAGGAGCTTATTAAGGATCAAAACTAAGGAAGGGACAGCTTCAAAATGATCATCCAGGTCTAATCTCAGCTGGAGCGGTCGTGCTCTATATATAAGAGCGGCCGTGCAATTGCCTCTTGTCAAGCCAAAATGGCCCAAAGTCATTGGAGCGGCCATGTAGCAAAAATTGGAGCGGCCGTGCATTCAAGCCAGTTCAAAAGGAAATTTGGCGCCAAGGCTTGCACGGCCGTGCAAGTCATAACGCACGGCCGTGCACTTGCTGTTGCCAGTTTCTAAAGACACCTCTTGAAGACAGTTTTTTGAAGAATTGCAACCTTAGCTTATAATGCCTATTTAATGGCCCATTTGTATCAGTTTTAGGCATCGAAAAATATTTGATTTACATCTGAAAACACATAGAATTACTCTAGCATTATTACTTTTCAAATATTCAAAGATTCAACATTGTTCTTGAAGATATTTTGGAAGGAAGAAGCAATACAATTTCTGAAGTTTACTTTCATCTTCTACATTTCTACAATCATAAGTCCTTATTTTTCCTATCTTTATATTAATTGCTTATGTTTGTTTTAATCATGGGTTGTGAGTAATTCCCCTAATTCTTGGGGTTGGAAACTCAACATATTTATTTATCATCCTTATAAATCATGTCATCCTCTCTTCACCTTAACAATTCTCTTCATATCAAACTCTAAATGACTTACACTTTGGAGACGTTCAATTTGTATGATTCTAGTTAATCGAGAGAAGTACCTAGCGTAGAATCTCGATTAACGAAATCATATGAAGGAACTAGGTTTCATTGATCACGAGAGTAGTTCAATGGCCTAGGGATGTTCCTTGAATGGAAAATATGTGGATTTATGAACATTAATGGATCCTTACTTATTATGGGCCATCGAGAGATGGGGCATAATTAGTGGAGGATACAAATGCTACTTGATTGATTGTGAGAAGTAGCGTTGGCTTAATGTACCATCCTTGATTTTGATGAGCACTTCTATTTTCAAAGGCATGAATAATTGATAAATAAATGACTATATGAATTCCAATCTCGAGAATGCTTTCATATTATAAGAGTTCAATTTAAGTATTTAGTGTATGCTTTTAGATATTTCTCAAATTAAACCATATTTCTCCCAATCTCATTTCTATTTCTTCGTAAATACAAATATTGTTTAAAAGTAAATTTTGTCTCTGTGGGATCGATCCGTACTTGCATTAACTATATTATTATAACCTGTGCACTTGCGGTATTTAAAAGAACCATTAGGTTTGAGACGAACATAAATTCAGTTAAGTTTTGAATGGAAAATTGATATGTGTTCACGTGGGTTAGTAATTAGGGTTACTAATCAAATTAAAGCTACAAAGAAAAGGTTTTACCGAAAGAAAACTAATAACCTATAACATTCTGACATACTTTAGTGAGCCTTTTGATTAAATTCATATATAAGTGATTTGTCATTTATCAAACAAACTCGAGCTTTAAAATTTAACAACTTAATAATTTCATCTCTATATTTTCAGTTTTACCAAATAGACCCTAAGGGTCAACCGTTTAGGTTGGAAAATTTAGATAAATTCTACGCATTTTCAGTTTTACCAAACATACCTTAAGGGTCTACCATTTAAGTTGGAAAATTTAGATAAATTCGACGCGATCACGAATAAGTTTTGGGGCAAATTTTGCGGCTTCTGCTTTTTCTCCTTTCTCTCTTACTTTATCAACAAGTTAGCGCCCCCTTTGTTCAAAAAAAAAAAATCATTTCGATTTTAATGATTACTCTATTGGATTATCCTCATAAAATATTAAAATTGTTATAATTTTCTGTGAAATTTATGAATAAGAAAATTTAAATTTTATGAGGATAATCATATTTACTAATACGATGGGATGCAGGGTTTATCCTAATTAAAACAAATAGTAATCCCTCCGTCCCTAAATAAATGAATGTCATTCATTTAGGGAATTAGGGAAGGAGGGAGTAAGTCAAATTAGGTCCACAGTTCCAAACTTTAGAGTATCTCTTAAATTTTGACGTTCTCCTCAGCTGGTACTTTTTCATTTGCTTCTTGGCAACTAGGACTATCACCTACCATATCAAAACACTCACACGGTATTTGGTTACCCTTTTTCATAACTTTCACCAATTCGTCATATAAATTTCTAGTAAAAATACCTTTCTCCCGGAGAGACTTTACGATCTCCTCGGCTCCATCGGTATCTCCCTTTCCATGCAAATAATCCAGGCAAGACGCCAAAGTGGTTATATCTGGAGTTCTTGGTGGCTTACTAACCGCAATTTCTTTCTTTAAAGTCTCCACTGCTTTCTCCATATGATTGTGTTTATGATACCCAAATGAAATACGACTATATGTACTGGCGCTTGGCTTTCTTCCACTCTCTACAAGCTTTTCCACAATCAATTCCGCCTTTTCCATAAGACCCTTCTTGCAAAATGCAGTAATGAGATAATTCGGGAGACGGTAATCGTAATATTTTTGCCCTTCTTCCCACTCTTCTAGAATCTTCTCTGCACCCTCAAGGTCATTCAACTTACATAATGAGCTAATCATTATTAGATAGGTCAAATTGTAGAATTTTCCGGATTTCTTGTGAAGGTTCCATATCCGGTACACCTCATCTTTTTTCCCCATACTAGCATATAAAGTTAGCAAACCATCATAAGCAAACCTTTTATCCCCACTGATTACGCGCTCAGCATTCTTTAATGTCTCCAGCGCCTTCTCTGTAGCACCAGCTTTTTTGTATGCATTCGCTGCAGAACAATAAGATTGCCAGTCCATAGTAATAACGGGGTCCGCTTCCATTTTCATTAGGAGCATTTCCATTTGCTTTATGTCCTTGGAATCTCCATATGCGTTTAATCTGATGTTATATGTACAATTATCGCAATGAATTCCCGTCTCATCCATTTCTTTCACAAGAAGATTTAGCTTCTCGTGGTTCCCCAGGTGGGCATATAGGGTTAGCATTATGTTGTAGGAGAAGGAGGATCTAACATATCCCAAGTCCTTCATCTTTTGCATGGTGGCTTCTGCTTTTTCCACCAATTTTGCTTTTGCATAGCAGTTCAAGAGTGCCCCATAAACCTGCCAGACCTTTAAAGTGTTTGGAACACTATCAAAATAACTCTCCGCTTGCTCTACACCATAAACCTTGGATATTAAATCAAGCTGCACTGCAACATCTTTAGGTGAAGGATCTACGACATTTTTGTCACTCATCCATTGAACTATCTGCGATGAGATAGGAAACAAGATTCAGGATCAAGAAAACTCAACTCTGGAGATAATGAAATTTAGAGTTAAGATTTATCGTTTGTGCTGCAAAATTGGAGTATCAATGTTTGTCCAAATTTCATGTTACAATTGTCTATGATCTAGATGATATTTTTCATTAAAAAAAAAAATGCAGTTTGCACTAGGAGTGCCCGCTTAATGGTTACATCAGTTGCAACTAAAAAGATTTGGACTTTCTTGTATACCTAATAATTTATTTTAAATTCAGCTGCTTGATTATTAGGTTATAGTGAGAAGGTGAAAAGAACAAAAAAAAAAAAAGAAGAATGAAAAAGGTTCTTTCCAGATATCTTCAGTCATTTCAGATCTGTTTACAAGGTTTTCAGATATAAGAAACAAGGGTATGAACTTTTTAGTCAAAGCATGTACAACAGAAAGGAGTACCCATTTATTGATGTATTCTGGCATCTGGAAGCTAGTCATCCCATCCCAAAAAGATAGTCGAATTTCTTTATTAGAAAGGTAACGCAGCCTAGAACAGTATGAGTATAGTACGGAGTATTATTCAACAAATATTTGTCATATTTACGGTTACAAAGTTCGCAGAATCTTATAAAAAAGTTTTTCCTAACGCTTAGGAAAAATGTGTTTTCAAGCACGTGGTTCGAATGATAAATCGGGATTGAGACAAAGGTGTGTCCCTTACAAGTGACGTGTTAAATCTTACAAACTGCCTGGGTTTATTGTACCAATTATGCTACCAACTGCCAATATTTTTACGGACTTTTTCCTACTTGGATTTTTTATAGGATTTTCAGATTGGCACTCAAAACGCATGCCACTGACACAATAGCACTCAAATATACTTGCATTAGCACTCAATTATACTTGCATTGGCACTCAAATAACACATGCACTCGCACTCAAATAACACATGCACTCGCACTCAATAATACATGCCCTCGCACTCACAAAACACATGCACCGGCACTCATTAACAGGCACTCATGAAACACATGAACTGCCACTCATTAATAAATGCATTGACACTCAATAACACATGCATTGGCACACATTCTTAAGCCAGCCGTGTACTAAAAACCCGTTTCCTAAACACTAGGAAAAATTATTTTCTTGTAAATAGTTATTAAAAGCGCGCCTAGGCTCCGGGCGCAGAGAGGCTCAGCCTTGGAGCCCGGATTGTGCTAGGCGAGGCGTTGTTTCATAGGCGCGCCTAGGGTCAAGCACGAGCCTTGATGGTGTGCGCCTAGGCTCCGAAGGTAATTGACTGGATCAATTAACCCTAATTTGGTTCTAATTCCAAAACGGGATGCATAAATAAGAGCCTTGGAACTCTTCAAACTACCGTAACCCTCCATCGACCTCGCGACCATCCGGCGAATACAAACGGCTCCAACAGTGTGTGTTTTTTCATTCTTTTTTTAATGTAAAGCTTTTCAATTTTTTTTCCAACAGGTGTTTTTTTCATTATTTTTTTTCTTTCCAACATGTGTGTTTTTTATTAATTTGGAATTTTGATGTTTAGATTCAGACATTCAGTAATGTAGATTATTTAGGGTGTAATTATTTTTTATCTTTTTCTCTTTGTCAATATGTTTTTGTAATTGTTGTTTAGATAAGCTTTTTGAATATATTAATTTAATTAATTCATGCTGACTAATGAATAAAAAAGATGTGGATAATTGCAATATTTTATTTTTCTTAAAAAGAAGTTTCTTCCTAAATTTACCCTAGGATAAGGATATTGCATGATCTATTTTTACCTTTATAAGTCTCTTTTCAATTCTTTTATTTAGTGTTACACTAATACAGCTTGTGGGTAATGACATAATTTCTATATTAGTTTTTTGAACATCTATTTATGCTTGTTTCTTTTATGTTTGTGTCTATTATGACTTAAAACATATATTTTTACAATTTTAAGGCATTTTCTAGGCTTTGTCACTCGGGCGCGCGCCTGCCTTGCGCCTTGCGCCTAGGCTCCGGGCTCACCTTTTGCGTCTTTTTGCGCCTTGAGCCTTTAATAACTAGCAAGACCGACTCTAGAAAGTTTCAAACAACGAGAGAATATTTTAAAAAAACTAAAGTTTCAAACAACGAGAGAATAATTTTAAAAAAAACTAAAGTTTCAAACAACGAGAGAATATTTTAAAAAAATATCACTACTAATGCCTCGTTTGTTTTTCATTTTCAGCTCTATTCAGATTTGAATTCAGATTTGAATGGGTGGATGCATTAGACATAACACAATTCATACTGTTTGTTTCTTTTCCCCATTCAGATCTCTGAATGTCTCTTATTTCCTACTTAATTTTCATATGTAAAAATATCACTTATTTCCCTGTTAATTGATTTTTTTCATATATATATATCTATTACATAAACTCGTAATTCCAAAAATACCCAACCCAAACACTAGATAAACAACCATTCATCACATCTCTCTAATCCATTAATTGTCGTAACCCTAATTTCAGATGTGAATTCAGATGAATATACAAACAAATTGAGTACTTCATAAATCAGTCTCCAAACACTACCTATTATCAGTTCGGCCTAAATTCGTACGTGAAATCGTATTTTAGCACTTAACACTTAAAAAAATCAAATACCACCTAACTTTCATAATTTCGAAAGTTTCAAAAGAATAAGTAAATATTTATAAACTTTTGGTCAAAATCTAATCAAGTTGACAAAAAGTCGAAGTGGGCCTACTTTTGAGTTTAAGAATTTTTAAATGAGGGAGAATCGTCTTATGTGGTTTGGACCGGTTAGGAGGCCTAAAGAGGGGAGAAAGTGATAAAATGGTGAGGGGTAGGGAAATGCCTGAAAAATTTAGATAAGAGTGATTGAAAACGACACGAATTTATTGAGATTGGATGAAAAATATAGGGATTGGAGAAAAATATAGAGTTGAATAGACTGGAGTGGAAGGCAAAAATTCAAATGGGTGATGGGGGTTATTTTTTAAAAATATTTATTTTTTGCATTCGTTTCACCTTATATATATATACTCCTTCCGGTCCAAAATAATTGTCGTTTTTTGAGTTTTCACCGGTTTTAAGAAAATCAATTATTACCATGACTTAATGAAAAAACTACCAATTTTGTCTATATTAATTGTTTCTCTCTCCTACAATACTCCTCTCAATAAAACAATTAATGAATTGTTTCAAGTTTCAATGCAAGGGTAAAAGTGGAAGTTCAATGCTTTTAACCAAAAAGTGACATTTATTTTGGACCAAAAAATTTACCCCAAAGCGACCGTTATTTTGGACCAAAGTATACATATACATATATATATATATACACACATATATATACACACATATATATACACACAAATATATATATATATACATATATACATATACATATATATATATATACTTACATACATATATATATACATATATACATATATATATACTCCCTCCGTCCCAGAACAATGTTCACATACACTGTTTGCACATGTTTTAAGGAGGAAATATTATATTGAAAGTGTTGTGAGTGTGAAAATAAAATAGGAGAGAGAATGAGTGGAGAGAATAGTAAATTATAATGGTGTTGTGAGTATTAAAATAATGTAGGAGAGAGAATGAGTGGAAGGAATAGTAAAGATTCTTTTCCATTATAGGTAAGTTTTAAATGTGTGAAGTAAGTTTTGGGACGCCCAAAAGGGAAAGTGTGAAGATTGTTCTGGGACGGAGGGAGTACATATACACACACACACACACACACACACACATATTATTATTATTATTACTATTTCTTCTTTGCTTTTTCTAAATTTTATCCCCACCTATTTTTTCTTTTTAAATCTTTTTTTCTTTCACAATGACATATGAGAATTCATGTTAGCCGACCCCAAATTATTTTGGGACTAAGGCTTTGTTTTTTGTTGTTTTTAACATTTAAGAGGAAGACATCACAATGATGTATAAACATTATTTATCCCTTAAACTATCAGCTGGATTTAATCCAACCATCCTACTCTGTTATGGTAACGAAGATATACTCGATCCATGAATTACACAAGTGCTTGAGGGTTTATGTAAAGGGGAAAATAATGCCCAGGCTCAGGTTTCTAGCTCATAAAGATAGAAAAGAAAGAGACAGAATAAACCCTTATAAATCTACATAAGGTTGCCGAGAGGTCCATCAAAAAGACTACCAAGAAGCTAAAAACAAAAGAAAATAAGCAAGTGAATTACACCAACCCTGCTGAATCTCAGAGATTAGGCACTCCTCGAATGGTACGATAAAACCCATGTGGACTCCATATATACAACTCTATCTAGAAGATTAAGTCAACTGACGGAGCCTAAGATTTTCTGGATTGCCAAGACACATGACATGACTGCAAACACTCCATGTTGCCCCAAGAAGCTGACACCAGTCCCCCGACCAAAACCTCTGAAATGAATCTGAAGGAATGAAGAAAATGAAACAACGGCTGACATTTATGCTGCCCATGTGACGTTCTTCGTTAGCATTTCAGAGACATAATCCTCAGGGTATTATCAACAAACTGTAAGAAGTTTAATCTCCAAGCTCCATCAACTCCAGAAATTCTAGAGAGAACTTAACTAATCACAAGTGAGGTTTGCTTACCTCATAAAGAACACTATTTTTTGTTTCTATGTTCAGAGGAGAAAATTATAAGTCAAATTAACTATCGGCTTTAGAACACCACTTCGATTGGGCACTCCTTGAATGGCGCCCCTAGAGGAACCCATACGGACTCCATTAAGGCAACTCTATCTAGGAGAAGTCAAGGTAGTGATGGAGCTGTAAATATCTCCGACTGTCCAGGTGCAACACATGAATCAAATGCTCCACATTGCCACAGCAAACTGGCACCATTCCCCCTAAGAAAACGGCTGGCCTTTGGTTTGAGGGATTCCAAGGGAGTGGAATGGCACACCCCATTGACCGATTCCAGTCACAAAATTTGTCCTTCACCGATAATGGTGAAATTCCCTGTTATAGGAAATTTTCCTAATCCTGGGGAGGGGGGTATTCTCAGATCCCGCCAAAATTATTTCGTGGGAATGAATTTTAATTCATCAATGCTCCCACTTTCTATACTATTTTTCCAAATTATCATTAACAATACTAAAAAATCACCATTCCCATTGATGTTCATACAAATATGGAAGGAAAGGAATCGTTGGACTTTTGATAATGTTGAGTTGTCTATTTCCAGTTTGAAAGAATCCCTTCTCCATATGTTATTTTTTTGGTGTAAGGACTCGGTGCCGACTTCTTATATTTATGTGGTCAAATTTGTGGACAGTTTTGTGGTTGGTATGGTGCTTTAGTTGAGCTTACTCTTAGTGTACAAAGGCTGCGTCACCTGATTGGACGCTTTTTGTTTATATATACTGACCATTGATCTAACTCATTCCCATTCCAAATCCCATGGGAATAAATTCAGATTGGCCATCCCATTCCACCATTTCGTTCCGACAAACCAAACGCTACCTAAAATGAATCTAAAGGAATGAAGAAACAGAAACACGGCTGCGACTCTTCCCAAACCACCCAAAACAAGCTATCCCACAGGAACTAGGTTCTCCGATGATGGCATGCATAAGATTGTTAGATTTGGGCGCATGTCCATACTGAACACCAACTAGGGGAAATGTGCTTGTATAGTGTGCCTTCACAAAATCCGACTAGTGTGAGCCTATTAAGAACCATGGTCCATGTAAAGGCCCAATTTTTTTGGAAGGGGTTTGCTTTCCAAGTGAACTTAGAAAGTGGAAATGCATACAGAATAGAGAAACAAATCAAGAAAGAATGGAACGGAAATAACCCTGAGTCTTTCAATATCCAAACTCAAAATTCAGAACTGAAGGAAAAAGAAAATCTCGCTAGAGACAGAAAATTAAGCAAATGTAGAGCCTGCTCGGTCTCTCAATCATGTGATTTAGCAGGAAAGATAAAATGGTAAATTCAAGAAAGTCACAACCCCTCTCTAGAATGGAAGGCGGCAAGGGGCTGCACGTGCAAAAGAAAAGACAGAACAGGTGAGGAAAGGTATTGCACGGTGTACCTACCCTACCTACACATCCTCCAGCAATTCTATTTGGGTTCTATCATTTACCCTATGATTATTGAAATCCTCGTCCTTTGGCAACTAAATATGGAAACGAGATAGAGGGAAATACTTGATAGGAACGCTCTAATAAGAGGAAGAATCCCTTTATAGACAAAAAAAGAGGTGGGGGTGGCGGGGGGGATTACCGCTCATCCAACTGTCTCACCATCCTCTCCACCACAAGATCCCAAAGCCGCCTAGTTCTTGTACACAACAGGCTCCTATAGAACGTCTCAGCTCTTGGATTCTTTCCAATGGGGCCCTTAGATAAGGTAAAGGGCACAAAACCTGACAACCGATTGGGGCAAATTCATTGACAACTAAGCTAGCGAGACCTAGCACGATTAAAGAAACAACTCTAGCGTCCATGAATTCAAGGTGAGACACTCTAAGCTTATATCTTTCCCACTAAGCAACTCTCCAATATGCATCGCCGCCTCTCAAAAACATACTACTAAGGACATTCACCACATGTATAAAAAGAAGGGGGAAAGATATCCCCTTCCCTAAGTAGCTAGGGTCGTAGAAAGTAACCA
Organism: Adenophora triphylla var. japonica; assembly: GCA_022495995.1. Lineage (NCBI taxonomy): Eukaryota > Viridiplantae > Streptophyta > Magnoliopsida > Asterales > Campanulaceae > Adenophora > Adenophora triphylla. Next base: position 108,349 of record JAFEMH010005905.1, read on the forward strand.
GGGATCCATCTCATCTAAGTTTTGAACCTTTTCCTCTACATGAATAAGTTCTGGACACTTCAATGCACCTGATCATAGATCTTCTCGAAGTAGAGCTTCAAGGCTAAGCACTTTCTAGCACTTCTATCACAAATTAAAATATAAAGTTTCAAATTATAATCGTCCTATTATGAGATTACATTACAAAACTGTAAAATGTAATTTTTGTTATGTGATTGCATTACGCATTAGAAAACTTTAAAATATAATTATTGCTATTCAATTTAATCTCAATCAATTTTTTGGAGGAAATCAAGGTTGTAAGGTTGACGAGGACATTTTTATAGATGGTGTTCCTAATATCGTCATTTTAATTTGGGTGGTATTCATATTATTTTTCCTAGGGTAGTTGAAAATTTGCAATATATAAGCAAACACCCACTCAACAAACAAACATAAACCAAATTTAAGTTAGGTAAAATAATATTTTCTTCTTAGTAAATGTAGGAAATCATTGGGTGCACCCAGACTCACTAAGGTAGATCCCCCCGGAGATAGCAATCTCAAAAGTGCTCAGAGACACAGGGGTGCTGCTGATCATAGATTTTCGGGAGAGGTTGACCATGGTTCTATATGCTTAAGGCAAAAGCACTAGGAAAAGAGCATGAATCTCCATCCATTTTTTACCTTACTCTCCAGTTGTGTCATATGTAAGCTACTACCTCCCTCCCAAAATGACTATATCCACTCAATGCTCACGATCATATAACTAAATCTGTTACTCATTGTTGGACGGAATTAATAAGTAATATCTCTACTCTCATTTCTCAATCACACCAGAAAAGTACACTAGACCACTTTTCAGAAAGAAAAAAAATTGATTTTTTATTAATGAATGACTTTATCTATTACAAGGGTTGCACTTCAAAGTGCTAGAAATTGCATTTGGTGGGTTAGAACCATGACCGCTCGTATTGAAAGAGACATCGGATGCCACTTGAGCAAGAGCTCTTTGGCAAAGTACACTAGACCACTTCTCAAATTGATTTCTAATAATGTCGAAGCATGATATACATTGTTGAGCCCTTAACAATTTGTCACACGCATTTTTTACTTTTCCAATCAAAATCCCAGAACATTATACAATCAGCACAAGGAAACACTAAAAACATTAAAATTTTGACAATTTCCCTAAAACCAGAAATGGTAGAGTACCTGGAGGCAATGTTTGAAGCGTTTGGTTTTTCTCAATTGCCGAACAATATTGTGAAGATCTTCTGGATCAATTTGTCCACCTTCTTCAAACCATTGATCTAGTATTGGAACAACCGAAATCCTAGGGTCTCCAGCTGGGACCAATCTGCCGTGTATACTAGTTCTAGGAGCAGTAATTGTGTCCTCTGAGGGAGCTGAAACTGTTAGGGTTCGTGATTGGAACCTAAAAAATTGTCCAAAATTGGTGCCATTTCTATAAATTAGCCATGGATTTGAACATTTATACAGCTCAATCAGCTTCTTCATCGGGGAGATGAGAGAGAGAGAGACGGAGGGCTTTACTGACGAGAGGTTTAGGTGGACGTTTTAACTGTGCAAACACTGCACTCCAAATAAAGAGAAAATGAATACTCCCTCCGTCCAGTTACATACTTCACACTTTCTATTTTGGGCGTCTAATTACATACTTCACACTTTGTTTCTTTCTCAAAATGGAAAGAAATCTTTACTATTCCCTCCACTCATTCTCTCTCCTACATTATTTTAATACTCACAACACCATTATAATTTACTATTCCCTCTACTCATTCTCTCTCCTATTTTAATTTCACACTCACAACACTTTCAATATAATACTCTCTCCTTAATTCACGCGTGAACAGTAACTGTGAAATACTTACTTGGACGGAGGGAGTAAATACTAGTAGGTAACCCGTGCGGAGCATGGGAAGCTAATTTGCTAATATTATGATTTATTTTTTATAATATAAGTATATTATAAATGAATCAAAACATTAACATTTATAAAGTTAAAAAAAATTGTGTTTAATTTTAATAACTTTGTTGCACATAAGTTTAATAGGAATTGCATTGTGACTAACAATGTAGCAATCTTTGCTATTTTATTTTGATGTTCATATTTTATGTCATTTATTTTTTATGTCATAATTTATGTCAGTATGCAATATTTTTTATGGACGTTAACAAAGTGAATGAAAAAACTAACGACCTATTTCTTTTCAAATTACAATATTTTAAATACAATGTAGGGGGTTCCAACCCTTAACCTTCCCGAGAAAAGTACGTCTTTAAGCTAAATGCTCATTGACATTATTAACGACTTACTTTGATATATATATATATAGTAACTATTATGATTAATTAATATTATTAATAGTAATAGTTAACATATATTGTAACTATAATACTATTACTTAACATATATAGTAAATTAATACTATTTATAATAATAGTTAGCATATATAGTAATTATTATAGTTAACTAATACTATTAATAGTAATAGTTAACATATATAGTAACTATTATAGGTAACTAATACTATTAATAGTAATAGTTAACTTATATAGTAACTATTATGGTTAACTAATACAATTAATAGTAATAATTAACATATATAGTAACTATTATAGTTAACTAATACAATTAATAATAATAGTTAACTTTTAAAGTAACTATTATAGTTAACTAATACTATTAATAGTAATAGTTAACATATATAGTAACTATTATAGTTAACTAATACTATTAATAGTTATAGTTAACTTATATAGTAACTATTATAGTTAACTAATACAATTAATAGTAATAGTTAACATATATAGTAACTATTATAATTAACTAATACAATTAATAGTAATAGTTAACTGTAAAGTAACTATTATAGTTAACTAATACCATTAATAGTAATAGTTAACCTATATAATAACTATTATTATTAACTAATAGTATTAGCTAATAAGGAGAATATCAAAAGTCATATAGATTTTGGGATAGTGATGACGTGGCTTCTCCAAAATCAAGAGTTTGTCTAAACTTGTCCACGTGGCGAAGCCATAACCCTCCTCACCAACTTTAATATATATATATAGATTTATTTGGTTTTTCTTTTTTGAAAATTATTAATTTTAAATATGACTAATCAATTTTTTTTTCTTTTTGAAAATTATAAATGGAGTAGTATTATCTTTCCGGTCGCCCCCTCCTCTTCAACCCTACAAACCTTTCCCGCACCATCTCTTTATATCTTGTCTTTGGCCACCCCATCCCCTTCCTTTTCCCGCTCTCCGATCTCACCCCATCCTCTCCAACCTCAACCTCCCCTTGAATTCATCGCAAGATATATTAAATATTTTACGGTCCTTGATTGGTTAAGTTGTATTTCTTTTTGGCTTAGCCAATGTAAGATCTCTGGTCATGTGGGCGTAGAGATGGTAGGTATTGGCTGGACGTGCGATTTGGCAGAGAAGGGGCAGTTGAGTTGTCCGACGGAAATAATGGGTGTTGTCAAAGGAAGGGAAGGGGTGACCGAAGTAGTGTTATCCATGTATATTGAGTAGATCCACTTATGACTCCTCACATCTTGTTAAGTCCCATTAGTATTAGGGTTACTTTTCTAACATTTTTTAATAAAGTTAGGGTGTTCGGACAAATCGAACACGTTAAGTAGAGTTGTAAGTAGTTAAAAAAAAAAAAGCTTAATTAATTTATGGTGGTTACAAATGTTGAATGACCTTAATATTGAGTAAGAGCAATGTTGGGGGTTACAAATTATATTCACAAAAAGTTGGGCACAAAATGAGGTGTCAATATTTTATTGATTGTATCAAATGTGAATACGCATTACTCTAATTAAAAACACTAATGAAATCATGACGAATCATTTTTTGACCAATTTTTTGTAAACATATTTTGTTTCCCTAGTATTCTTCATTGAGTACTCCCTGTTAAAAGGCAATACCAGCAACTTTAGCAAGTTAGGATTTTTTTTTTTTAGTTTAGTTGACAGAGACTATTTACTAATAAATGTTTAGCTTATTATCCCTGCTTACTAGGTAGTGGTTATTTGGTTCCTAATTTCCAGTTGAGTCTTGTTAGTGTTGCTGATTATTAGGAGAGTTTTGCTATCAGTTTGTTTCATGTATGCCTATTTAAGGCTTTCTTAGTGCAATTGAATTTATAAATCATTGAGTGTTTCAAATATTATCTCTCTTCTCTGCAGAATTTTTTGTTCCTCCTTTCTCTAAGGTTCAGCATTGAGCTTTCTGATTCAACATCTGGTATCAGAGTCAGGTTAGCAAAATGAGTGATTTACAGGTGGTTGGTGGAATCAAAAAGCTCAACAACCAGAACTACAATTCATGGTCGACCTGCATGAAATCTTATATGCAGGGCCAAGATTTGTGGGAGGTTGTATGTGGAAGCGAGGTGAAGCAACCAGAGGAGGATGCAAATGGTGGAGTACGAAAGTGGAAAATTAAAACAGGCAAGGCAATGTTTGATTTAAATACGACGATTGAAGATGAGGTGCTAGAGCATATCCGGAAGGACGATACTCCTAGAGAGGCCTAGGATACGCTAGCCACCTTTTTTCAAAGAAGAATGACACCAGACTTCAGCTCCTAGAGAGCAAATTGTTGTCGATAGCACAACACGACATGACAATTTCTCAGTATTTCCATAAAGTGAAGTCTCTATGTCGTGAGCTTTCTGAGTTGGATCCAGAAGCTATGATTGCTGAAACCAGGATGAAAAGGATAATTATTCATGGTTTGAGACCTGAGTATAGAAGCTTTGTTGTTGCAGTTCAAGGATGGCAGACAGTACCATCGCTTGTTGAATTTGAGAATTTGCTTGCTGGACAGGAGGCTTTAGTTAAGCAAATGGGAGGGATTTCAGTGAAGAGGAAGCACTCTTCATCAGCAAAGGCAATTCCAATCGCAAGCAATATTCCTCTAGCAGTATTGGATCCAAGGGTAGCAGTAACTATTCAGGTGGAGGTTCAGGTTCTAAGATTCATGGTTCGAAAATGATGGTTCTAAGAATCAAGGTAGTAAAAAGGTTGTAAAGCAATGTTACAATTGCGGGAAGGATGGTCACATAGCAAAATTTTGTCGGGAGAAAAGATTTGAGGGGACATGCTACAGTTGCGGGACAGATGGTCACATGGCGAAAGATTGTCGGTCAAAGAAGGCCATGTAGAGTAATGTTGCTGCTTCCAAAAGTAAAGATGAATGGGATGCTGAAGCTCTTTTCGCTGCAGAGGAGTCAGCAGAAGAATTTGCTCTCACAACAATGTCGGAACACATTGATTACGAGAGGGATTGGATCGTCGACTCAGGGTGTTCAAACCATATGACTGGTGATAAAGACAAGTTGCAGAATGTTGAAGAATATAAAGGGAGTCGAGTGGTTGTGACTGCAGTTAACTCAAAGTTACAGATAGCTCATGTGGGGAATATGGTAGTCTCTCCCCAAAATAGTGCCAATGATGTCGCACTTCAAAATGTGTACCATGTTCAAGGTATGAAGAAAAACCTCTTGTCAGTAGCACAATTCACATCTACTGGCCATTATGTTTTATTTGGTCTGAATGATGTTAAGGTATATCGCAATATTGAGGTATTGGGAGAGCCAATAGTGGAGGGATGGAGACAAGACTCTGTTTATGTCATGTCCGCAGAGGTTGCGTAAGTCAACAAGAAGAGGAAGATCGATATTGGGGACTTATGGCACATGTGACTAGGTCATGTTAGCTATTCCAAGCTAAGCATGATGATGAAAAATTCGATGTTGAAAGGGCTTCCTCAACTAGAAGTTAAAACAGACGTAATATGTGAAGGATATCAGTACGGGAAAGCACACCAACGACCTTACGAAGAGTCAAAGTTCAAAGCAAGGGCACCGTTGGAGTTAATTCATTCAGATGTGTTTGGACCAGTCAAGCAAGCTTCTATTGGTGGGATGAGGTACATGGTGACATTTATTGATGATTTTTCTAGGTACGTGTGGGTTTATTTTATGGAGGAAAAATCTGAAATTTTCAAAGTTCAAAGAATTTAAGGAGAGTGTACAAGCTGAACTTGGCAGGCAGATTCAATGCTTACGTACTGACAATGGGGGAGAGTATACTTCAAACGAGTTCTTAAGCTTTCTTCGAGAATGCCAAATTCGTCATCAGTTTACATGTCCTTATACTCCACAACAGAATGGCGTAGCGGAGAGAAAAAACAGGCACTTGTCAGAAATATGCCGGAGTATGCTTCATGCAAAGAATGTCCCGGGTCGATTTTAGGCAGAAGCAATGAAGACTTCAGCCTTTTTTATTAATAGGCTTCCGCAATAGAGGTTATATTTTCTTTCACCTTTTGAAAATTTATGGAGAATGAAACCTGCAGTTAATTATTTTCGTGTTTTCGTATGTGTGTGCTATGTATTTGTTCCTGATAGTTTACGTAGCAAGATTGAAAAGAAGGTTGTTACTTGTTAGGTGTATTTTTGTGGGATATGACAGTCAAAGAAAAGGCTGGAAGTGCTGTGATCCCACAATCGAAAAGTGCTACACATCTCGCAACGTAGTCTTTGATGAGGCGTCTTCTTTGTGGTCTGTAGAGAATGAGGTAATACCAGATTCAAATGCCTTTACAGATGAACTGACTTCTCAAGTGCAGTTGCCTTTAGGCGAAGAAGTACATGTTGACGACAATGAAAATAATGAAGAAGGTGCAACTACGGGACCTTGGAACACTGCAGTACATACAGAAGCTGCAACATCAGTCCCACTTAGAAGATCAACAAGAGTTAGAAAGAAAAATCCTAGATATACTAATGATGCTATAATAGAAGAAGTTGATGTTGTAATGGAACCGGAGACATTTGAAGAAGCATTTAAGGATCCAGCTTGGGTTAAAGCCATGGAAGAAGAAATGGCAGCCTTGGAACAAAATCAGACATGGGAAATCGTGCCAAAGCCAAAAGACGTTAAGCCTATTTCTTGCAAATGGGTTTTAAAAATTAAGTGATACATAGATGGATCAATAGAGAGACACAAAGCTCGGCTGGTAGCTAGAGGATTTTCTCAGCAATATGGGCTGGACAATGAAGAAACATTTAGTCCAGTTGCGAAGCTTACAACTGTACGAGTCTTGTTGGCACTTGCAGCTAGCAAAAGTTGGAACCTTTGGCAAATGGATGTGAAGAATGCGTTTTTACATGGTGAGTTGGATCGGGAGATTTACATGGTTCAGTCGATGGGATTTCAGAATCGAACTCATCCTGAGTACGTTTGCAAGCTTCGGAAAGCACTTTATGGTTTAAAGCAGGCCCCGAGATCTTGGTATGGTAAGATTGTAGAGTTTTTAATTCACAGTGGCTATTCAGTAACTCATGCAGATTATAGTCTCTTTGTTAAAGTTATTGAAGGGAAACTAGCTATTGTGCTAGTTTATGTTGATGATTTAATTGTGACCGATGACTGTGAAGAAGAAATTCTTCAAACGAAACTGAGATTATCTGTTCGGTTTCAAATGAAAGACCTTTGACAACTTAAGCACTTTCTTGTCCTAGAAGTAGTTCGAACTTAAGAAGGAATATTTCTTCACCAACAAAAATATTCTAAGGAGTTGTTGCTGAAGTTTGGAATGCTTGAGTGCAAGCCTATTTCCATTCCAATGGAGCCAAACGTCAAAATGTGTGCTCATGAAGGAAGAAGTTTGGAGGATGCAACAATGTACCAACAACTGGTTGGTAGCTTGATCTACCTAACTTTAACCAGGCCTGAAATCTCTTTTGCAGTGGGTGTGATGAGTCGTTACAAGCAAGATCCAAAGAAGCCTCATTTGGATGGAGTGCGACGGATTTTGAGATATGTAAAGAGTACTTTGGACTATGGTATTTTGTATAAGAAAGATGAAGACTGCAAGTTAGTAGGATATTGTGATGCTGACTATGCAGGAGATCATGACACTCGACGCTCAACTACCGGATATTTATTCATGCTTGGATCGGGAGCAATTTCTTGATGCAATAAAAGGCAGCAATCAGTGTCTTTATCTACTACAAAAGCGGAGTATCGAGCTGCAACAAGTGCAACACAGGAGAGCACTTGCCTCGTGCAATTATTAAAGGATTTACACCAGCCAAGTGACCTTGCAGTTCAACTGTATTGGGACAATCTTCCATCAATACATTTGGCAGAGAATCCAATTTTTCATGCAAGAACTAAGCATGTGGAGGTACACCATCATTTTATTAGAGAGAAATTTTTGAAAGAAGAGGTTCAACTCAAGCATATCACCACAGGAGATCAAGCTGCAGATTTGTTCACAAAAGGATTGAATAGCAGCAAGTTTGAAGACTTTCGTTGTCAGCTCGGGATGTGAAGAGAATAGAAGTATCAGAGTCTATTTACTAATAAATGTGTTTAGCTTATTATCCCTGCTTACTAGGTAGTGGTTATTTGGTTCCTAATTTCCAGTTGAGTCTTGTTAGTGTTGCTGATTATTAGGAGAGTTTTGTTATCAGTTTGTTTCATGTATGCCTATTTAAGGCTTTCTTAGTGCAATTGAATTTATAAGTAATTGAGTGTCTCAAATACTATCTCTCTTCTCTGCAGAATTTTTTGTTTTTTCTTTCTCTAAGGTTCAGCATTGAGCTTTCTGATATAACACTCCCTCTAGGAGCCGGAACTCCTACAATGGAGTGGGGCGTCCAACGCTCTTGCCATAGAAAAATGTACTTCTATTTGTAAAAATTTCACCACAAAACATAAAATAATTGTAGTGTATGAAATGTAAGATATTTACTACTACGGCTACAAATGTAAACATTTACACATACGAAATGTTTTACATCACGTATAATACAAATGTTTTTCATTTTGGTGATGAGATTTTTACAAATAGTAATACATTTTTACGCACATGAGCAAAAATTTGTTGAAGTAGTTCCAAATCCCTTCCTCCAGTTTCATATATAAATTATAAGACAAAAATAACAATTAGTTTAATATTCAGTATATTAAGTAAAAATTGTCAATTTTATGTGATTAGCGAACAACTATAATAGTAAATGTAACGACCCCAACTTTTCATTAATAAACATAATTTCATTCATAAATAAAATTCCCAAATCAAGATACTTTAACGGCTAGTACCTCTAACCATAATTCAAATGCAGAAAATAATTGTCTTTAAACCTTAACGGCTAGTAAATCTAACCATAATTCAAATGAGAAAAATAATTGTTTTCAACCTTAACGGCTAGTAAATCTAACCATAATTCAAATGAGGAAAATAATTGTTTTCAACCTTAACAGCTAGTACAACCCACTAGCTCGATAATTACATAATGATTAATGCCAAACCCTAACCCTGATTCAAGCCGCTATCCCTGCGACCGATCAACTTCTCCTACCGCTTACCTGGGAGGGAAAAATAATGAAAAGGGGTGAGCGAACAATGCTCAGTAAGTTCATACGGAATCTCTCCGGGTACTAAGGAAAGATGACCGAAAGAACGAAACCAATCAATTATATTTAAACGAAAGGCTAGCATCAATAATCTTAACTGTACACATTCAAAATACAGATATCATACTTTAAAGAGAACATGGCCCTATCACAAGTTCGTCAATTCCAGAGTTTCAAACACCTTTCAGGGTGTCACACCTTTTCAGGGTGTTAAGAGAATAAGAGACCTTACACCTTTTCAAGGTGCACCCTTATTATGATATATCATGATAGTCAAACTACTTCATCAAGTAGCAATTTAAAAGTCTAAGTTCTTTTCAATCAAACTAAACTATCTTAATTAGTCATTTTCAATCAGACTAATCTAACTGCACATGTTTCAATTAGATACAGTTATAGTTCACATAGTATTCCAGGTACAAGAATACATAAGGCAATTTCAATTCAATTGGATACCTATTGAACAACATATATCAAGGGTAAGATAATCAAAAGACGTTATACCAACATCGAAGTTCAAATGTTACCGGCCATTAGTAGCTGTGCTTGAAAGAATTATGAGGAATCCTACATTAAAGGATGAATCTCAAATACTTAAGAAACGTAATTCCTTACCTTGGGTTACTTGCGTTTCCTTGCAAATCCTTCTTGAACGAATCTACAATCATGCAAAAGCGAAATCTCAACTTTTAGGTACAATTTAATTCTATCTACTTAGTACCTTTAATCATTTTAATTCACTTGGTTAACCTATGAGTTATTCTACTTAACTCCTTTTATGGTTAACTAATACCCTAACAATGTAACCAAAACATCCCTAGGATTTCTAGGATCAATTCCCATTCATTACCTCCAATACTACACTTACACACACCACATTCACCTTATTCAGCATACAATACACACATTAACACACACACACACACGGCATACCACACACCCACAGCATACTACACACATAGCCCCCTCTGTACATCCACTATACAGACCCACACAACACATTTACATACTCAGCAGACCTCACAACACATATAAACACACACCACACACACATGCACCCCTCTGTACAGCCACTGTACCGCCATATACCCTCCTGTACAGCCCCTATACGCACACCCACAACACATAAACGCACCTAAACATTAGCAACAGACCCAATTCTTCCCTCTGACACCTGACTTCACCCCCACACACACACGGCAGCCGTTCATACCCACTCCACAGACACATACGCACACACACACACACACTGCACACAAAATACACACATACACCACCCTAGCTCATTATACGATTCCTAGCATGACATACTTGAATCAATATTCAATATCTTTCATGCCTAATCCTTGGTTATAATCAAACAATAATGTTTCATGCTTCAATTCATCAGCAATCTGCCAAATTCTTGGTTATACTCAACGAATAATGTTTCATGCTTCAATCTTAGTTCTAATCAACAATTATGTTTCATGATTTACATACCAAAATCTTGATTTCCTCAACCCCAGTTTTACTTCTTATGGTTCTAGGATTTCTCTAGGATTTTCATAAGATTTTCTATCCTATAATCCCTAAAAGAGAAAGTTTGTTTACCTTTAATTTGAGGAGCTTGAACACCCACAGCTTCTTCTTCCCTTCTTCTTCCTCAGCACCCCTTCTCTTCTTCCTCTGCGATCTCTCTCTCTCTCTCTCTCTCCCATTTTCTTTCTTTTAGCGTAACCTCTCTCTCTCAGCCGTGTCCCTCTCTTTATATATAACCCATGCGGTTCTTTCTCTCTTCTCCTTTGTCGTTAACAAAATATGGAGAGGCACCCCATTGGCTTCCATCAGTTACAGATACACCAAAAGGCCTAGGTTTAATGGATATATTTACTTGGGTTTATACTTTCCTAATCCAATTGTTAAGTAGAGTCCAACCCAAAACAAATAACCTAAGTTGACAAAATCAAGCCCAACTAATCCTAGTCCATCTAGGAAAAGGAATAATCCAAATAAATAATTTAAACCATTAAAATAATTAATTAAGGAAAATCATATTTTAAATAATTAAAGAGTATAAATTTTTAGGGTTGTTACATTCTTACCCCCTTAAAAGGGTTTGGTCCACCAAACCAAACACACTCATTCCGAAAACAGGGCGGGATACGACTCTCGCATCTCGCTCTCGAGCTCCCACGTCGCTTCTCTTTCTGAGTTGTTGCTCCATTGCACTTTCACGTACGGAATTATTCGCCTTCTCAAATTCTGATCTTTCCGATCAACAATTTTCACAGGTTGCTCATCATAACTCAGTTCAGCACGGAATCTGAGCTGTCTATACTCAATCACATGGCTCGTGTCGGGGATGTACTTCCTCAACATCAAGACATGAAACACATTGTGTACTCCTGCAAGTACAGGTGGTAGGGCCAACTTATAGGCTACCAGCCCAACTTGCTCCAAAATTTCGAATGGTCCCACATACCTCGGGCTTAACTTCCCGTGAATACCAAACCTCATAACCCCTTTGGTCGGTGAAATCTTCAAGAATACGCGATCCCCCAACTGAAATTCCAATTCTCGTCGTCGGCGATCTGCATACGACTTCTGTCGACTCTGTGCAGTTAATAACCATTTTCTAATCTGCTGTACTTTATCTGCGGTTACCTGAACAATCTCCGGTCCCGTCAATTTTCTCTCACCCACTTCATCCCAACATGCAAGTGACCTACACTTCCGTCCATACAATGCTTCGTACGGTGCCATACCAATACTTGCGTGTAAACTATTGTTGTAGGCGAATTCTACTAACGTCAGGTGTTCGTCCCAAGTCCCTTGCCAGTCCAATGATGTGGCTCTTAACATATCCTCCAGAGTCTGAATAGTTCTTTCTGACTGTCCATCAGTCTGCGGATGAAATGCTATACTCATAGTCAGTTCGGTACCTAAAGCTTGTTGTAGACTCTTCCAGAACTTCAATGTGAATCTTGCATCTCGGTCGGACACTATCGTCACAGGTATCCCATGCAATCTTACAATCTCGTCAACATATAACTTTGCTAACTTCTCCAATGAGTCTGTCACCTTAATTGCCAAAAAGTGAGCCGACTTCGTAAGTCTGTCCACTATAACCCAAATTGCATTGTGACCCTTCAACGTCCTCGGTAACCCTACTACCAAATCCATAGCTATATTCTCCCATTTCCTTTCCGGTATTGGTAACGACTGCAGTAACCCTGCCGGTTTCTGATGTTCACTCTTTTCTTGCTGACATACCAAACATCTTGAAACAAATTCTACCACATCTACCTTCATGTTGTTCCACCAAAAAGATTCTCTTAAATTCCTATACATCTTTGTACTTCCGGGATGTACAGAAAACCTCGAACAATAAGCTTCCTTCAAAATCTCCCTTTTTATATCTTCATTACCTGGCACCCAAATTCTTGATTGGTACCTCAAAATTCCATCATCTCCCATACAAAAATTTGTTACCTTCCCTTTAGCCATATTTTCACGTATCTTTTCAGCCTCACCATCGGTCCCTTGTGATTCCTTAATTCGATCCAAAAGTGTCGGCTGAACACTCATCTGAGCCAAGTATCCCCTAACTTTTACCTCCGACCCAAAAATTTCAATATTATTCCACATACTTACCCCCTTAGAAATCAACACCACTAGTGTTCCACGGTTCTTCCTACTCAAAGTATCTGCCACCTTATTGGCCTTTCCGGGGTGATACAAAAAATTGTACAATCATAATCCTTAAGTAATTCTAGCCATCTCCTTTGCCTCATATTCAATTCTTTATGAGTGAAGATATACTTAAGACTCTTATGATCCACATAAATCTGACAACTTACCCCATACAAATAATGTCTCCAAATTTTCAATGCAAAAACTACGGCTGCTAACTCCAAATCATGGGTGGGGTAATTCTTCTCATGGTTCTTTAGTTGTCTTGATGCATAGGCTATAACCTTATCATTCTGCATTAATACACAACCCAATCCCTTCAACGAAGCATCACTATAAATCACAAATCCGTCTGATCCTGATGGTACTGTAAGAACTGGCGCGAACACCAACCGCCTCTTCAGCTCTTGAAAATTCTTTTCACATTCTTCCGACCAAATGAACTTCGCTCTTCTCTGCATTAACTTCGTTAATGGTCCTGATAACTTCGAAAATCCTTCCACAAATCTCCTATAGTATCCTGCCAACCCCAAGAAATTTCTAATCTCGCTGATAGTAGTTGGTCTCTCCCAATTCACTATAGCTTCTATCTTTGCCGGATCTACTGCAATCCCATCCTTATATACCACATGCCCTAAGAATGCTACTTCCTCCAACCAAAATTCACACTTCTTAAATTTCGAATACAACTTCTGTTCCCTTAAGATTTGCAGTACCAACCTTAAGTGCGCTTCATGTTCTTCCTTGGTCTTAGAATAAACCAGAATATCATCTATAAATACAATTACACACTTATCCAAGAATTCCTGAAATACCCGATTCATCAGCTCCATAAATACTGCTGGCGCGTTTGTCAGTCCAAACGTCATAACCAAAAACTCATAGTGATCGTACCTTGTCCTAAAGGCCATCTTCGAAACATCCTCCTTTTTCACTCTGAACTGGTGATATCCCGATCTCAAATCTATCTTTGAGAAATAATACGCTCCCCGAAGTTGGTCAAACAAATCATCAATCCTCGGTAACGGATACTGATTTCTCACCGTCACTTTATTCAGTTCTCGATAGTCGATACACATCCTCATCGATCCATCCTTCTTCTTCACAAATAACACTGGCGCACCCCATGGTGAAACACTCGGCCTAATCAGACCTTTATCCAATAATTCCTGCAATTGTTCCTTCAATTCTTTAAGTTCCACCGGCGCCATTCTGTACGGTGCTTTGGATATCGGTGCGGTTTCTGGTACTAAATCTATAGAAAATTCCACCTCCCTTTCTGGTGGTATTCCCGACAAATCTTCTGGAAAAACATCCTTGAAATCTCTGACCACCGAAAGAGCTTCTATACTTACTTCTTTCTTGCCCGTCTCGCCAATATAGGCCAAAAACCCTTCACATCCCTTCTTTAACATTTTTCGAGCCTTCATTACCGAAATAAGGCCCGATCGACTCCTCGGCTTTGATCCTTGGAAGCTAAACTCTTCTCCGGATGGTAACTTGAATTGTACCTCCTTCTTAAAGCAATCTACTTTAGCATGGTAAGCAGCTAACCAATCCATTCCCAGGATAATGTCAAATTCGTTCATTTCTAACTCAATAAGATCCACCTCAAGTTCTCTATCTCCTATTCCCAGAGGACACATCTTATAACCAGATGAGATAGGGATTGACTCTCTAGTTGGAGTATCTATTACCAAAGGTATTTCTAATGCCTCGGGTTTCAAGTTCAATTTCTTAGCTAGACGAGTGCTAATGACGGAATGTGTAGCACCAGTGTCTATCAAAGCATAAACGCTACAAGAATAAAGTTGAAGTGTACCTGCCACAAGATCATTGGTGGCCCTCGCATCCCTGGCAGTCATGGTAAAAACTCTTCCACGACCTCTTCCATTGTTCTTATCAGTTCCGGCTCCTTGAGCATTTCCAACTTTCTTAGGTTCCGGGCACTTCCATTGCGGATGTCCCACTTTGTCACAATTAAAACATTTATGTTCCTTATACCAGCATTCCTCGGTCTTGTGCTTACCCTCGCACACTTGGCATTTGTCATCCGTTCCTGTTCCTAGAGTAACTCTTCGATCCCCACCTCTGCGGTTATCAAAGCCCTTGTTATCAAAGCCCTTGTTCTGATACTTATTACTAGCAATTTCCTTTCCCCGGGTCTCATCCATAGCCTTCCTCTTGTTGTTGGTTCCGTCTCGGTTCCAACTTCCAGTATGTCCCTTGTTTCCACTCGACTCATTTTCTGCCATCTTCTTTTTCTCATCCCGCCTACTGCGGAAACTGTCGGCCTCTTTTTCTACCACTCTAGCTCTATCCAGTACTTGGCCATAAGTTGACAACAAGAATGAGTAATTGCACTGATCCTGTCACTAAGACCAGTCTCAAATTTTCTTGCCTTCTGCTCTTCATTATCAAAGAACATCGGGGCAAATTCCATCAACTCGGTGAACTTTGCACTTTATTCATCCACCGTTAAACTTCCTTGAGTTAGCATCATAAACTCTGCCACTTTGGCATTTCGAACGCTCGCCGGATAGTACTTTTCATTGAACACACCTTTGAACATATCCCAAGTAAAGTTACCGTCTCCACGTGCAGTGGCTGCCCTCTTCTCGGCCTCCCACCAATCCAAAGCTTGTCCTTTCAGCATAAAGGTCGCGAACATCACCCTTTGCTCCGGAATGCAATTCAATGTCCCGAATATCTTCTCCATGTCTTTAATCCAGTCTTGCGGCTTCTCCTTTGGAGTGCCTGAAAATGATTTCGGGTTCCTCTTCTGGAACAACTCCAGTGGATCCCTCAATGGTACGACTTGCGGCTGTGGTTGAGTTAAGGTTGCTACTACCTGCCCAATTCCCGCCACCGTCTGATTCAGTGTCTGAAGAAGGGTTGCCATATCAGTATCGGCTTGCTCCTGATTTTGTCCGTTGCCATTTTCGAAGTTGTTGCTATTGCTTTTCGACATCTGAAACAATGCAAGGCCCTCATTAGGGTTTTCACTCTAAGTGTTCTCACTTACGCCAATACTAGCAATATACAATGCCACAATTTGTATACCAATTAAAACAAACAGTCTTATCAGACTAAACATTTAATTCATAGGTCCAAACATTAGACCATTGGTCATTTCAACAGACCAACACTACTTTCATAGATCGTTTCAATAGACCCAAAATACAATCAGAGGTCATTTCACTAGACCCAAAATACTTCACATTGGTCATTTCAACTGACCAACTATTAATCATGCTTGGCCATTTCAGTAGGTCGATTTCTGTTCACGTCGGTCATTTCAGTTGACCAACCTTTCTCTATTCTAGTTAACATAAAAAAATTAACACTAAGAAAATAAGTTCAATTGATACGCAATATAACAAAATACCAACCAAACTTAAAATTCCATAAAAAACATAGTCTGAGTCAGGACAAAACCCAAATCCTCCAATACAACTTTCAAACTAGGTATCCTTCATTATTCTAGAAAACAAAATAACTTCCTCAATTTCATTCATGGAGCTACGTTCTTCCTAGGTCTCCCCCTAGGTCTTCCGCTCGGGGTCTTAACCACCTTCTTGGATCCTTTAGGTCTTCCTCGAGACCTACGCACAGGTGTCACTGTCACTGCCTCAACTTCATCGTCCTCGATTACGATCGGATAGGCTTCGGTTCCTTTTAAGTCTCCTACTGGATTCTCGACTGCTACTGCCTCATTGGCTTCTTTCAGATCTTGCAACTCGTAATACCATGCAGAACTCTGCTCCAAAATCTTATCAGCCCATTCTTCCGTCATGGTCAACTCCCCTTGTTTTGTCATTAGCTCTAACTTTGCTTCCTCTAACTCCTCATTCATGTGGGCCGCTTCCACTTCGGCCTTGATTCTTAGTTCCCGCTCGTTTCTAGCTACTTCTCTATACTTACGAATCTTCCACAGGTACCTATTGATTTGTACCAACCTTCCTCTAGCCGTTTGAACCTTGATAAGCTTGCTCCATACTCCATTTGCAGCATCCATTTCCTACAGTTAAATGAATCACTCATCAGTATCTCATCAACCTCAAATACTAGAATAATAATCATAAACCAAAATTATCTCATTCAAAATAAATACTCAAAATTCCCAAGTAAGTTCATACTCATACTCCTAGAGTAATCTTATCCCCGAAACTTTATATCCCAAGATGACTCTTGGGTAGACCCAATAATAGCTAAGCACTACTTTCTTCAAATAATCCTTAACATTCTAAGTTCTCCCATGTGACCTAAAGCCATAGCTCTGATACCAACTGTAACGACCCCAACTTTTCATTAATAAACATAATTTCATTCATAAATAAAATTCCTAAATCAAGATACTTTAACGGCTAGTACCTCTAACTATAATTCAAATGCGGAAAATAACTGTCTATAAACCTTAACGGCTAGTAAATCTAACCATAATTCAAATGAGGAAAATAACTGTTTTCAACCTTAACGGCTAGTAAATCTTACCATAATCCAAATGAGGAAAATAATTGTTTTCAACCTTAACGGCTAGTACAACCCACTAGCTCGATAAGTACATAATGATTAATGCCAAACCCTAACCCTGATTCAAGCCGCTATCCCTGCGACCGATCAACTTCTCCTACCGCTTACCTGGGAGGGAAAAATAATGGAAAGGGGTGAGCGAACAATGCTCAGTAAGTTCATACGGAATCTCTCCGGGTACTAAGGAAAGATGACCGAAAGAACGAAACCAATCAATTATATTTCAACGAAAGGCTATCATCAATAATCTTAACTGTACACATTCAAAATACAGATATCATACTTTAAAGAGAACATGGCCCTATCACAAGTTCGTCAATTCCAGAGTTTCAAACACCTTTCAAGGTGTCACACCTTTTCAGGGTGTTAAGAGAATAAAGACCTTACACCTTTTCAGGGTGCACCCTTATTATGATATATCATAATAATCAAACTACTTCATCAAGTAGCAATTTAAAAGTCTAAGTTCTTTTCAATCAAACTAGACTATCTTAATTAGTCCTTTTCAATCAGACTAATCTAACTGTACCTGTTTCAATTAGATACAATTATAGTTCACATAGTATTCCAGGTACAAGAATACATAAGGCAATTTCAATTCACTTGGATACCCATTGAACAACATATATCAAGGGTAAGATAATCAAAAGACGTTATACCAACATCGGAGTTCAAATGCTACCGGCCATTAGTAGCTGTGCTTGAAAGAATTATGAGGAATCCTACATTAAAGGATGAATCTCAAATACTTAAGGAACGTAATCCCTTACCTTGGGTTACTTGCGTTTCCTTGCAAATCCTTCTTGCACGAATCTACAATCATGCAAAAGCGAAATCTCAACTTTTAGGTACAATTTACTTCTATCTACTTAGTACCTTTAATCATTTTAATCCACTTGGTTAACCTATGAGTTATTCTACTTAACTCCTTTTATGGTTAACTAATACCCTAACAATGTAACCAAAACATCCCTAGGATTTCTAGGATCAATTCCCATTCATTACCTCCAATACTACACTTACACACACCACATTCACCTTATTCAGCATACAATACACACATTAACACACACACACACGGTATACCACACACCCACAGCATACTACACATACAGCCCCCTCTGTACATCCACTATACAGACCACACAACACATTTACATACTCAGTAGACCTCACAACACATATAAACACACACCACACACACATGCACCCCTCTGTACAGCCACTGTACCGCCATATACCCTCATGTACAGCCCCTGTATGCACACCCACAACACATATACGCACCTAAACATTAGCAACAGACCCAATTCTTCCCTCTGACACCACCTGACTTCACCCCCACACACACACGGCAGCCATTCATACCCACTCCACAGACACATACGCACACACACTGCACACAAAATACACACATACACCACCCTAGCTCATTATACGATTCCTAGCATGACATACTTGAATCAATATTCAATATCTTTCATGCCTAATCCTTGGTTATAATCAAACAATAATGTTTCATGCTTCAATTCATCAGCAATCTGCCAAATTCTTGGTTATACTCAACGAATAATGTTTCATGCTTCAATCTTAGTTCTAATCAACAATTATGCTTCATGATTTACATACCAAAATCTTGATTTCCTCAACCCCAGTTTTACTTCTTACGGTTCTAGGATTTCTCTAGGATTTTCATAAGATTTTCTATCCTATAATCCCCAAAAGAGAAAGTTTGTTTACCTTTAATTTGAGGAGCTTGAACACCCACAGCTTCTTCTTCCCTTCTTCTTCCTCGGCACCCCTTCTCTTCTTCCTCTGCGATCTCTCTCTCTCTCTCTCTCCCGTTTTCTTTCTTTTAGCGTAACCTCTCTCTCTCAGCCGTGTCCCTCTCTTTATATATAACCCATGCGGTTCTTTCTCTCTTCTCCTTTGCCGTTAACACAATATGGAGAGGCACCCCATTGGCTTCCATCAGTTACAGATACACCAAAAGGCCTAGGTTTAATGGATGTATTTACTTGGGTTTATACTTTCCTAATCCAATTGTTAAGTAGAGTCCAACCCAAAACAAATAACCTAAGTTGACAAAATCAAGCCCAACTAATCCTAGTCCATCTAGGAAAAGGAATAATCCAAATAATTAATTTAAACCATTAACATAATTAATTAAGGAAAATCATATTTTAAATAATTAAAGAGTATAAATTTTTAGGATTGTTACAGTAAAATTGTACTCCCTTCGTCCAATTATAAAAGGCACAAAATGGAGTATGTTTTTACTAAACAAAACATTCATTTGGATTTATGATTGAAGAGGCAAGAGAGTTCTTATTTAGATCATTTCCTTATATACTTCCTCTGTTTGATAATAATAGTAACAACTTATTTTCATTTTCATCACTAACATTAATAAAATTTATATATTACTTCATTACTCCCTCTTCTTCCTTTATGCTCACCTCTCATTTTCTGGTTTACAATTTTGAAAATTTAATGATTTTAATTTAACAGTTTTTTAAATTAGTCTATCATTTTGAAATAAACAAATATAAAAAATGATTTTTTTTACGAGCGGAGGGATGTTTACTCTTTTATTTTTTAATGAAGGACGATATTATAATATCAAAATATAAGTTATTTCAGATGTCTCAGTGCATATACTCAAACTTTATTAGGCAATTTGGTGATTATTTTATATACTAGATTAAAACACATGTGACGCACGACTTTTTTATTTTTAATAGTATCTTTTGGCTATGGGGTACGAGGGATATAATAATGATGTACGAATTTGAAAGACGACAACAATACATGGTGGCGTGGTGATAGGTAGAAGAATTAAGATGAGTGGGAAAGCGAAGGAAGGGGTGCACGACTTCTTAAAGCATTACAAGTAACAAGGAGAAGAGATGAGGCAGCTGTGATGATGTGCGTCCGCGATTTTCTTTTTTTTTTGAAAATCAACAAAACGGGAGTCGCCACGCCATTTTTATTTTAAGGGCCAAAACTTTGAAAAATGCCCGAGATTAGAGATTTGGATTCGGAGGTCACGTTACACTCCGGAAAGAACGTTAGGGTTCACCCGGAATGCCTCGTAAAACGAGTCTTCCTAGCTTAAAACCATTTGTGTGTGTGTGTGTGTGTTTCTTTGTTTAAAATAAATACAAACTGAGAAAACTAAAAATTGAGAACTCTTTGTAAGACATTAAACAAGTCCCATGATTTTTGGTATGATTTTAGGGTTGAGTTTTGGTACTCAAAAGACTCCTTGAAGTTGAAAGTCAATTCTGCCATAATGAAAAAGACAGTGGACACTTGATTTTAAAATGGATTTAAGAGTTTTAAAACTTCAGCATCTGGGCAAAGTCAGAGAATGAAAGTTGTTCAAAACATATTAATAAGGTGACTGAAGAATATTTTCATGATTGGAGATGATTTGATGGACCAAAACCTTCTGGAAATCACAGATGTGAAATCTGGATTTCCAGAGACTGCTAAACTGACCTTTGGAAAATAATTTGGAAAAGTGAGTTATACTCACGTAAAAAATAAATTAAAAATATGTCTGGAATCCTATGGATGTTGGCTACAAAAAGTATTTTGTAGTCAACACCAAATTCTAAGTTTTACTGTGTCAAAAAATTAGACAATGGACAGAGGTCACAGAAAATGTGCTACTGGACAGCAACATTCTCAAGAAGGAAAATGTGATTTTAAGGGTTTTGCATCCATGCTTGTCCCCATTTCCTTAGGCTTTGATTAGTGATCACTAAACATGTTTAGTGGTGATCTACTATATCAAGCCATCCTTAGGGTACATTAGGACTTGAAGCACTTCATTTGCTTGGGATGGGGAGATTTAACTTGAAATAAAGATTTTATGTATGAAAATTGATTTTAGGAAAACACTTTCAAGGAAGTAAGAAACAATTGAACTCTTTAAAATGGTCATCCATGGAAATTTATTCCAAGGTGACTTCATTTTAGGTCAAGTAAAGATTAATGACATGAAATGAGAATGTGGACCATTTAGTGTGATCATCCATGGAGATGAACTCCAAGGTGACCACACCTTAGGTCAAGTAACAACTATTTTATGTAAGATAAAAGACAACAACTTAGAGAATGTAGATCCTTATAGAAGATCATCCATGGAGATGAACTTCCATGGAGATCCCCTTGGATCTTGGGCAAGAGATTGAACAACAAGGGGGTGAACAAGTTACATCTTTAAAGTATGAGATGCATGCAAGGATGATGGAGGTTTAAGGTAAGGAGAAGGAGGGTTTACTAATAGTGGTATCCTATCTTCCTTGGATTTGTGTTTGAGACTTGAATTTGAGTGTGTTTAGTGAGTGGGATTTGGGAAAATGATTAAGAAAAAGGTGGCAATTCAAGGAATTTCCACTGTTTTCTATAATATTTTCGCCAGAAATGCTGTTGTGAGTGAATTGTTCTTGTTTTTTGTGAGACTGAGGGGCTCTATTTATAGGCCTCTGGAAACTTCAATTCCATCCGCGCGGATGGGTCTGTCAGCGTGCACTGTTCATTAAATGCTGCTGCAGGCTTTGGACAAAAGGAATATATTTTTTAAATACTCAACCAGCTGTTATTTACAGCTTACCCATTTCGGATTTTTACCTTTTGTGAGATTCTTTCCCTTGTTTAACTCCAAATAGCAATCCCCAACTTACCCTTGCTTTGTTAGAAAAGTTAGGTCTTGTTAGAAAAGTTAAGGTTTAGGTTAAGGGTGTGAAGGCTTTCGTTAGTTTTCTAACGAAAATACTAACAACTCAAATTGGAGCACTTACAGTAGCCCCTCGGGGACGGCGCTTTCGAAGGAAGCGGGGTCGTCGATAAGAGTAAGGCTCCATATTTGACCAAAGTGGTCGAGTGGCTGGACCTAGTAATAGGCTACCTACGTATCCTTAAGAGGAATCAAGTCGGTCGTAGTTCGGTTCTTTCGATATTGACCATAGAGTGACTGTTTTAGGATGTCAACCTGGTGAACGAGTTCTTCAGTCGGTCGCTGAAAGAAACTCTGCTGGGGATAGGATATGACCGTTTTGGTCTGATGGCTAGAGTTGTATATCCGCACTGCTGGAGAAAGGAATGACCATTTTGGTCTGATGGCTAAATCTAATGGTAGGCTACCTACATATCCTTAAGAGGAATCAAGTCAGTCGTAGTTCGGGTCTTTCGACTATCTTCAGACGTCGACCCTAGAGTGACTGTTTTAGGATGTCAACCTGGTGATGATGGCATTTTAGGTGCCTCGAACCTTGAAGATGGCGTTTTAGGTGCCTCGGACCTTGATGATGGCGTTTTAGGTGCCTCGAACCTTTGAAGATGGCATTTTAGGTGCCTCGAACCTTAAAGATGATGGCATTTTAGGTGCCTCGAACCTTAAAGATGATGGCATTTTAGGTGCCTCGAACCTTGAAGATGGCGTTTTAGGTGCCTCGGACCTTAAAGATTTGGGATTGATGGTCCTTGGTGGACTTCATTTGAAAGAATCGGTCTTACGTTTGCTGTCGGAGAAGGAGATGACCGTTTTGGTCGAGTGGCTGGACCTATGGTAGGCTACCTACGTATCCTTAAGAGGAATCATGCCTGTCGTAGTTTGAAAACTGCTGGGGTTAGAAAATGAGGAAAGAAACGGGATTCTGTTAACTTTTGCTGGAGAAATCGGACTTACGTTTTACTGCCGTTGGTGAAAATGAGGAAAGAAACGGGATTCCGTTAACTTTCGCTGGAGAAATCGGACTTACATTTTACTGCTGTTGGTGAAAATGAGGAAAGAAACGGGATTCCGTTAACTTTCGCTGGAGAAATCGAACTTGCTGGAGAAATCGAACTTACATTTTACTGCCGTTGTTGAAAATGAGGAAAGAAACGGGATTTCGTTAACTTTTGCTGGAGAAATCGGACTTACGTTTTACTGTCGTTGGTGAAAATGAGGAAAGAAACGGGATTCCGTTAACTTTCGCTGGAGAAATCGGACTTACGTTTTACTGCCGTTGGTGAAAATGAGGAAAGAAACGGGATTCCGTTAACTTTCGCTGGAGAAATCGGACTTACGTTTTACTGCCGTTGATGATAATGAGGAAAGAAACGGGTTTCCATTAACTTTCGTTGAAGAAATCGGACTTACGTTTTACTGCCGTTGGTGAAAATGAGGAAAGAAACGGGATTCCGTTAACTTTCGCTGGAGAAATCGGACTTACGTTTTACTGCCGTTGGTAAAAATGAGGAAAGAAACGGGATTCCGTTAACTTTTGCTGGAGAAATCGGACTTACGTTTTACTGGCGTCGGTGAAAATGAGGAAAGAAACGGGATTCCGTTAACTTTCGCTGGAGAAATCGGACTTACGTTTTACTGTCGTTGGTGAAAGTGAGGAAAGAAACGGGATTTCGTTAACTTTCGCTGGAGAAATCGGACTTACGTTTTACTGCCGTTGATGATAATGAGGAAAGAAACGGGATTCCGTTAACTTTCGTTGAAGAAATCGGACTTACGTTTTACTGGCGTTGGTGAAAATGAGGAAAGAAACGGGATTCCGTTAACTTTCGCTGGAGAAATCGGACTTACGTTTTACTGCCGTTGGTGAAAATGAGGAAAGAAACGGGATTCCGTTAACTTTCGCTGGAGAAATCGGACTTACGTTTTACTGCCGTTGATGATAATGAGGAAAGAAACGGGATTCCGTTAACTTTCGTTGAAGAAATCGGACTTACGTTTTACTGCCGTTGCTGATAATGAGGAAAGAAACGGGATTCCGTTAACTTTCGTTGAAGAAATCGGATTTACGTTTTACTGCCGTTGAGTTCTTTTGAAAGGGGGTTAACTTAGGTTAACTTTTATTATCCCTGTTAAGTCTCCAAACTGCAGAGTCTGAGATTTTTAAAGGGCAAAACAGTCTTTTTGGCCCTTCAATTCCATCCGCGCGGACTAGAATGAAGCCCTGACAGGTTTTTAAAATGCCGAGGCTCTTCTCTTCCTTCTTCATTGTTTTGAACGTAGTTCATGAGAGAGAGAGAGAGCCCAGAAACCGCCATTGACGCCTAAAAGCTTCAAAAATCCTTCCGATTTCCTTCGATTTTCGAGCAATGGAACACGGGGAAGTTGCTATTCAAGGCCAAGGACGCGGCCCGATCGCGGAGAGACGACTAGAGCTTGTGAGGATGAGGAGGCATTACTCACTTTCGCAATCGATTGCGGAGGAGCCATATCCCGATATGTGGCAACATTGGTCCACTGATCCGAATCTTCGCACGGTATACTTCGAATTTCTTTATTTCCTTTGTCGATTTTCGTTTGAAATTGATTTTTTTTTTTGTTGATTTTTTTTAATTCGAAAAATATGTCCTTTTGGGCTTGAAATTGGATGTTGATGCTTTGCATGTTGTAGTGAGTATATGGGTAATTTGAATGTGTATTTTGTTTGAAAAAAGAATGGGTGTTTTGCCATTTTTGAAATATGAGATATCGAAAATTTTCCCGAATCTGGGACGGACTCTCTTTTTTTGTTGCATGTAGGATTTTTGCAATGAAATGATGTTTTTATTGAATGATATGAATGTATGCATGCATGCTTTTGTAAAAATATGATTTTTTGTGAAAACTGGGACGGATTTTTGCTTCCGTTGATTGAATGTATGAATGTGGAAAACTGCTTATTTGTGCTATTTTATGAAAAATGGAATAGGATTTTGCTCCTGTTGATTCCTTGTGAATGCATTGTGAAAAATTGTATGTCATTTTTTTTTTTTGAAAACGGGACGGAGTTTTACTTCTGTTGACTCCTTGTCATTGACATGTTTCTTTATGAATGATGAATGGTGATTGCTGAAAAATCTTTTCTTCTGTGCGAGAAAAATGGGGCTGAGTCCATTGTATGCCGTTATGCTGCCGAATTTTCTGCAAAACTTTATGTCTATGATGCATGTGTATGCTTTTAAAATGCAAATGCAATTTTTTTTTTGACATTTTTGTTTTTCTTTTCAATTGCAGGGTGGTGATCGGTTTGTGACGGAGCAGCTGAATAAGTTGTAGACCCGGGGATCAGTGGAGGCCGTGATTAGCCTCGTGGACCGGCTTCCGCCTCAAGCGAGGAAATTTGATGAGTCCAAGGCGGATTGTCATTGAGACTGGGTTGTATGAGTTCATCGAGTGTCTGAGGGGGTTGATCAAGTTCCCCAAGAGTAAGGGCTTGATTTTTGCTTTGGGCGCAAAGATTGGTGGGACGTGACCCACACATTCCATTTTTTCTGGGGCGAGGCTACGGTCACACCTTCCGATTATGCCGCGATCACGGGCCTGTCCTTTAAGGGACGCAGCATTGAGTGGAGGGATGGCTATAGTGACCTGGAGCTGCAGGATCTTTTAGGATTTGTCCCCATTCCCAAGAAGGGGATGGGGATGGAGTATGCGGTGGTTCAGGGGAAGATTGTGGAGAGCATTGAGAGATATGAGGCTGGTGATGATAGGATTGCCGCTGAGCAGATTGCCAGGTCCTTCTTGTGGTTCACTTTTTTGAGCACACTGTTTGGACATGCCGAGGGGACAGCGGTATTTGCCCTACTGAGGACGTTGACCGATGTGGAGATGGCTGGAGAGGTATCTTGGGGGGAGGTCGGGCTGGCAGAGCTATATTTTGCTCTGGATCGGTATAAATTTAAGGCCGGCTCTCCCCGACGTGCTTTGAGTTCCTCCTCGGAGGTATAAGCTTCTCGCTTTTTCTTTCCTTAAGCACGCATTGTTTCTTTCCGCACTTAATTGATGTGATCTTTACCTTTGGGTGTGTGGCTGGGCTCGAGTTCTTTCATGTCACGATGTGGAGGCAGGCTGAGGAGCACATCGGGCATATCCGGCTATGCTCTCCGGACCAAGCATGCTCTGGAGAAGATAGGTTCCGTGGGGCGCACGACCCTTAAGTACAAGGATTGCTCGCCTTTGATGAGAGCCGAGACGGATGAGGGACGAGGTTCTACCCCCGGGGCCGCTTCGACGTGGAGCACTCAAGGGTGCGGAGAGGTGGACTGTGGAGTGGAGGATTTTGAGGGGTTTGACCTGTGATGCGTATTACTTGGGGGAGAGGGTGACGCGCCAACATGGCGAGGGTGCGCCTTTGATGGCACCGATGGAGCCTCCTGTTGACATGATGCATCCGACTGAGAGTTCGGAGATCTGGAGTGATTATCGAGGCGGCCAGCACTTCTCGAGGTTTGTGGCGAGCGAGGATTATTCACGATTTATCTTGAGGAGGCTGAGGATGCCCCAGGTGCTTGAGAGAGAGGGGGAGGAGGTTGTGCGGTACCCTCGATCAGACTTTTCATATGTCCAGGATGGGGTCAGATTGAGATTGCAGATCCCTATCCCTGAGCGAGTCCCACGAGCTTTCCGGCCTCGTCCGGATATGAAGGTACGGCTTTTTACTACTTTTGTCTCTTCTCCTTTTTTTCGCATCAAATCATTTCTGACGCTTTTGTTTCCGTGCGCCCCTGGCCGTGGTTGTAGAAGCCGACAAAGCAGTGTGATTGGGGCCAAGAGGTTCCTTAGGAGGATGGTTGCCGCGGGTCCGCCAGTGGCGTAGCGAGACAGCACACCGGCACTCGTAGAGCGGGAGACTTCCCCTATTCCTTCCGAGCATTCTACCGAGACTCCTCTTTTCTCCTCTCATAGATCCCAAGATGGAGCCGCTCCCACCACGTCATCCTCGGGATTTGCATGGACAGGACATGTTTGGCGCCACGGTGGATCATCTTCGCATGGCCAGGGATCCGATGCGTTCACGTTCGGATATGACTTCTTCGCGGATCTCGACTTGCCCTATCGTGGCGTACCTGTTGATCCAGGCGAGCCTCCTTCTGGAGATGAGGATGACGATCCCGAGCCCGAGATATTCATGACTACTGAGGAGGCGGACCCGAGTCGCAAGAGGGACCGGGGGAAAGCGCCAGCCACTGAGGATTCTGATTGATGATCTTTGGTTGATTATGAGATTGTACCTATTTTGACAGATACAATTTATTTTTCATGCACACTCTTTTTTTTTCTTCTTCTTTTTTTTTGGAATGTAATGATCTAGGATTACTGTTACTTACTCTTTTTTTTTTTTTTATGCATGTGTATGTTGCATGAGCCCGGTTTTGTGGCAAGGGTATGAATGTATGGTATATGAACTGATTTTGTGCAGGTTTCGGGTGGCTGAGATGAAATATTCCTCCTTGGTGTAGCAGTTAAAACTGCTGCAAATTTTTTTTTTCTGGTGGGATCATTTTCATCCGCGCGGATGAGACCATAGTTATAAATACCGTCCCGGTGAGCGCACCGGTTTTGCCATTGGGACGGGATGTACCGGTACCGGAATGCACCGGTGCACCGTACCGGGTTTATCGCACTTTTTCTGTATTTTTTCACTAATTATATCCCTAGTATATGTTAACAAAAACATAACAAAAACATAACACTTTTTCTGGTACAAAGTAGCTCATTAATGACTAAATTATAAGAATGTTAGCTATTACCACGTTTTTACACCAAGTAGTAGTAATTTTAAGAAAGAAATGAAAAAAAAAATGATTTTTTTTCATTATTTTCAATTTTCATGGATTTCTGGAGAAAAAAAATTGATTTTTTTTCATTCTTTTCATGGATTTCTGGTACAATTGTTAAAATGACATAAAAAAAAAAAATTAATTTTTTTTCATTCTAAAAAAAAATTGCGTCCCAGCCGGGATATCCATCTCGGCCGGTTCGGGTCCTGGCCGGGCGGTTCGGCCGGCTCGATCCCGCATGAGCGATTTTTAGACTGGGACGGTATACAACCTGTTCCGCACCGTTTTTTCACTGGGATGGGACGTACCGGCCGGGACGGACCGATACGGGACGGGATTTATAACTATGGATGAGACAGGAATCTGACACTGGCATTTAATTTTGCTTCAGATCTGGTTTTCCCCTCCTTTTAATTCAAACACCTTCTTCAACCACCAGTTTCAAACTGTATTTTCGGGGAGAAGGAGAGAAAGTCCATGGAGAAAATTGTGAGCATGAAGAATCCATCCAAATTGTCCCAAGAATCTCAAATTTCTTTCTTCAACAAGTTCAAGGAGTGGTCCCGGGAGATTATGCACGAGAGAAGATCATTTTTCGAAGAAAGGTACAAGATAAAATGCTTGTGGTCTCTCAAAGAATTGGTTCCGGATTATGATCTCTTGAGGGCCTCCGCTTCTTTTTGGGATACTAAAGGGCATGTCTTTTGCTTTTCTTACAATGAAGTGGTTCCGACCGTTGAAGAATTACGGGCTTTGCTTGGTGGTCCCGAGGTGGAGGAGATTGCGATTCCTTTGCCCGGAGGAGCTTCTTTGTTGATAGGTCAGGCAACCTTCTTCATCTTTCCTGAGGAAGCACAAGGTATGATCCGTAGTCCCGATCATTTTGACATTTCCAAGCCTTCCCGATAGGTTTAGGGGTTTAGGCTTGCTTGATGATGCCTATTGGGATGCTTTTGCACTCTGCATGTTTGGTACCTTGTTTATGGTTTACTCCTTTGGGATTTGTCATCGGGCTTCTGCCGGATGTGGCTCAGACACTGCCGTTTGGGCCGGGATGTTGTGCCCTTGATCCTGGGAGAGACCCTTCATGCCCTTGACAGGTTGGCTACCGGGAGGCGGTATATGTATATGCACGGGGGCAGCCCGTTTCTTTTGACTATGTGGCTGATGGAGCACCTGGGGGTCCTCCGCAAAACTTCTGATGCGGTCAAACCTTGGACCTTTGCCAGGAGAGGGGTTACTGTGGATCTCGATGATCAGGGCTCATGGGAGTATTGGATGGCTTGTCGCCGCATCGCGGATATCGATGGTTGGTACCTCATTGGCGGGTAGAGACTCGGAGAGTACTTCAGATGGTTCTCATGTGATTATGCTTCCGGCTTTCACCCGCTTTTATATTCCGACTGGGTTCGGAGACAGTTTGGCTTGGAGCAGACTCCTTTGGAGGGCTTTGAGGACATAGCCACCAGGGTGGTAGCTTCTGCTTCGATGGATGATCCTTCTGTATTCCCATTCCTTTCTCGAGCATGGAGGTATGACATCTTTCCTCCTAGGGTTATCCTCAAAGCGCCCAGTGAGCATGTGTTTCTCGACCACTGGGTACTTGGATTGGTACGAGAGGCGTTTGGGGAGACTGTGTGGTTATTTTGAGACGGCGTGTGGCCTTGGTGCAGAAGATATGACGGTTTCGGAGAGGAGGAGGGCTGAGGCAAGGGCCAACCCTCATGATAGGATCGGAGATGCTGTGACTGACTACGAGTCTTATGTCAAGAGACAGGAGGGGTGGATTCCTATGTTACCGGCTCGGTTGCAGGAGATGAGAGACGAGGCTAGGGCTACTAAGGCCTTGACAGACGCGGGTTTGATAGATCCTGTCCTTACACCAGAGATTGGTAGGAGGAAGACTGACATTTTTCCTGTGCAG
The DNA here is from genome assembly GCA_022495995.1 of Adenophora triphylla var. japonica. Classification (NCBI taxonomy): domain Eukaryota; kingdom Viridiplantae; phylum Streptophyta; class Magnoliopsida; order Asterales; family Campanulaceae; genus Adenophora; species Adenophora triphylla. The sequence continues at coordinate 138,502 of JAFEMH010005905.1, forward strand.
AGGAAGAAGACCCGAAGAGGAGGAAAGAAGAGGGAGAAGCCAAGAGTGGCTTGGAGTGACCTTGAGTTTTCCGAGTATCCCTTTCTTGTCGTAGCGCATACATTAGTTATTATGTATCTTAGTTTCTTTTAGCAGGTTGTAAGTCGTAGAAGTGAACCGAGCTTAGACTCATCAAAATTTTTTTAACTGTAATGAATATGTGAATTGCTTTAGAGTTTTTTGAAACGCCTTCATGGCTTGATCAATGTATTGATGACAAAGTATGACTTTTATTTGTATTTTAGACCGAACCGTTTCCGGCTGCCTACGTTCCCTTTGGACTAAAGGGCTCAGGTCTCCGTAGTTCGACCTGGTTAATTTGTTTTTGTTTTTTTTTTGGTGCAACCCTGTTTTTTACCTAGGCTGCCCTTTCGGGTTTTCAACCTAGTTGGGTAATACTATTTTAGCACTCTTTTTTTTTGTTTTTTTTTGTTTTCTTTTTGTTTTTTTTTTGGTGCAATCCTGTCTTTTACCTAGGCCGCCCTTTTCGGGTTTTCAACCTAGTTGGGTATTACTCTTTTAGCACTCTTTTTTTCCTTTTTTTTTTTTGAAATGACTCAGTGTTTTACGCGTAGTATCTGCGCAGCTTGTCGCCATTCACTGGGTGTACAAAAGGGTTTCCGTCGAGGTCTGCAAGTTGCATGGCCCTCCGAGAAGATTTTCGGACGACATATGGCCCGACCCAGACAGGCTCCCATTTGCCAAGTGGGTTGATGCGGACTGGGGGCTTCTCTTTCAAAACGAGATCACCTTCCCTGATCTCCCGATGTTTTACTTTCTTATCGAAGGCTCTGGCCATTCTTCCTTTGTAAGCTCGAATATGTTCCATGGCTCTCAATCGGCGTTCATCTAGTAGGGCCAATTCGTCATGGCGACTGAGCCATTCGACCTCGTTGATCCGACTTTCCAACAAAGACACCTGAGTGAGGGATTTCTAGCTCGATTGGGAGTACGGCTTCCATTCCGTAGGTGAGAGCAAATGGTGTTTCCCCTGCTGCCGTTCGACGGATGTTCTGTATCCCCAGAGAGCAAGGTGAAGCTTGTCGGGCCAATCTCTGCCTCGGACAGCCATTTTCCGAATGATGTTTTCCAAGGTTTTGTTTGCTGCTTCGACGGCTCCGTTGGTTTGGGGCCTATAGGAAGATGACTTGTGACGGGTTATTCTGAATTCTGCTAGCAGCCTATCGCATTCCCCTTCAAAGTGGGATCCATTATCTGAAATGATTTCGGCTAGCAACCCATATCTGCATATGATGTTCTCTTTGATGAAGAGGGCTATTTTCTTGGCTTCCGGGTCGAGCGGTATCTGGTGTTCAACTATGGAAGGGTCGAGGCCCGGCATATCTTTATAGGACCATGCAAACACATCCATGAATTCTCTTAGCAGCTCAATCAGAGCATCCTTTTCAGTTCCTTCGAAGAAACTACCAATCTGCGTCTCTTTAGGCTCTTTCGCAGTTCCCAAATTCACACATGTCAAAACCTCTTCGGCAACTTGGGCTCGATTTTCCTCTTTCCGAACAACCTGCTTAAAGATTTTTTTTAATATATTATTTATTTAATGTGTCTGCTTCTTTATCTAGTGAATTATTATTAACTGTTTTTAAATTATTAGCCAATTTATCATTAGTTAAAGTGGCAATCAAGGGATACTCAGAAAGGTTCATCATTTCATTGAGGACGAAAGGGAATACAGCATTTGCTACAACCTCGTAGTCTTCAGGCGTAAGGCCATCGGACGACTCGAGAGACTCGAACTCAATAATGAGAGACTCGGAGGACTTTTACATAGGTTGACACAAGGGGACGGGGGACCAATCCAAGCTTCGTGATCATTTCCTCCTTGGTCGCGGACGGGCCTGAGAGAGTTTCCCAATTCTTCAATGGCATTCTTTGCCGGTGGCCTCACGACTCGGGAATTGCGCTAAGCTTCTCGTTCTCCTTTCTCAATCATTGCTATCATCTCTTTGATCAACCGAAATCAATCGTGTCCGGCACGAACCTCTTCTCCGAATAATCGCGCATACATCTGACCATCCCAATCATCTCGAAAAGACTTCTGCGGCTTTAGCTTTTGGCGTTGCTGGGCTCAAACTCAGCTTTGGGCCTTCCCGGACAATCGGGATCGTGGTAGTAAGCTTCTCGAACTGCTCTACTAGGCCTGGCATGCCTTTGAAAGTATACTCACTATCCATGGTGGTGGTAGCCCCAGGTATCTTGGGTAGATCCAGAAACATTCTACGGACTGGGTTAGCCTTGGCTCCCCTGAACTTGCTGAGGTCATCTTGTAGCTTCAGTCATCCCTCTGTAGGTTCTTTGACTGTGGCATTACCATGCCGTATTGGGACCTTTCACGAAGTAGTCGGCCGATTAGGACTCGAAAGGGAGAGATTTAGGGCCGTTGACCTGGACCCTTCCCGTGGTGGCTTCTTCCCTTTACCGGGCCATTTCTTTTTTCTTTTCGCGGTTCACCGAGGCGGCCTCATATCCTGTGCCGTGGCGAGTTTTCTCGTCCTTTACTTCAATAACTTTGTGAGTTCCTTTGTTGATGCTTCCCTGCATCGAGACCAGCAGTAGCTCATTCTTTCCTCATCATCTTCAAGACTCTGGAGGGATCTTGTCCCGAGTGATCGTTTCGATCTATGTTACAAACTTGGGCTTTGGGAGGCTCGACCGTGAATCCCGTTAGCATGAGACCTTCCTCGTCATGTTTGATCTCCGTAATAGGTATCCCACCCGTATCGCTGCCTCCAAAGTGACTAGGTCTCCGTAGAATGGTTGTCAAATCCCCATCCGAAACAAACTTCACACACCGATGGAGGCTCGAAGCAACCCCTCTGACTTGATGCACCAAGGTCTTCCCAAACAGGCATTAAAGGTGATCGGGATATCGATAACCCGGAATTCCACAGTATCATCTTCTTGCCAAACCAGAGGGCCAAAGTAGCAACCCCAAGTACCGTACGGGATGTCGAGTCATAAGCTTAACCGTGAGGGAGGAAGGCTTTAATTTCGCTGGATTTGATGTCGAGCAAACTCATCATCTTAGTCGGGAGGATATTCATCCTGCACTCCATTGTCAACCAAAACTCAGGAAGACGCCGTTCATCCACTGGATCGTGATGAAGAGGGGCTCGTTATGATCGGCTCCGAACTGAGGGAGATCGAGGTCGGTGAAAGTGATTATATTCCCATAATGAATGTTCCCAATCAACTGCACCACATCATCAGGAGTAGCATCAATAGGGACCAGCATGCGGGCTAGGCTTTCTTCCGCCTTAGCTTGTGGGGGTACGATGAGGTGCAGTGGACCACAAAGAGATGTTGGCCTCGAGTTTGCTTCAACCGGGTAAGCACGGGATCCTCCTTCTGGGGTCGGAGTTTCTGTGTTGGCATGGGGGAGACGGTCTTCCCTCGTGCTTCGATCCGCTACCTTCTTGTCTGCCTTGGGGTTCCCCCGTAGATCTCGCCTGATCGGGTCAACAGTTGACTTCCTCATCGCCGCTTCTTGATCGATTTCTTCAATGCTGCCAAGGTCAACGGGGGAGCCTTTTTGGCTATCGGCCACTGGTTCTGACGGAGCTTAGTAATGGTGAGAGGTGAGCTTGAGCTGTCCGTTTCTGGGCCACCTTCCGAATCGCTTCCCAAGTTACGTGCCTTTGAACTCGTGGGTTGCGTCATTGTTCCATGGATGGCCCATGAGCTGTGGCGTCCTCCGATTCGCTCTCATAGCCCGCTCTTGCTCATAGTTATCATACGTCAAGAGCCGTTCTCGGGGCTCGGTGGCCTTTCGTTTTCATCTCCAGATAGTGCGGCCACTCCGGTTCCTTTCCTCGTAATACTCGTGAGTCGAGACGATTATAGCATTCTTGTGGGAGGAGCATTGGGTATCATCTCGATTTCCAGGACTTCTATGAAAGCTAAAATACATTCGGGGAAGGTGACCTCTTCTTGGGTAACCCTGACAAGGATTGTTACTTTGTTTCGGGGCGGATTTGATCTGACCATGGTCACTTTCTCATTGGGGAGGATGGGAGTCAGTTTCCCTCTCTCTAACAGATCTTCAACTATCTTCTTGGATCGGGTGTCTGAAAACCCTTTCCCCAAAGCATGGTAGGCAGTGTTGAACTCTATGAAGTCCACGTCTTCGGCCCAGGAAAATTGTGGGCCTTCGTGTCCTCGGTTTCATAATCGTCCTCCGAAGTTTCTTCAATCTTACGGCTCGGCCTCCATCTCATCATACATCTTTTTCCTTCGCCCTTGCAAAGTGGGGCAACCACAAGTAAAGGATAGACAATGCTCGCTTCCGTAGTTTGACGTAACAGCTCGGTAGATCTGGGTCCAAATGAGGAGTACCGGTCCACTTCACTGTCGGCACAGAGCAATTAAGAAAGCGTCATGTGGGTCCATGGGTATGAAGGCGACTGGGGAGACATTTAGATCAATAACCCTTTTCAGTGACTCCATGCATTCGAGGTGTTCGAGTGGCTCGACAGTGACTCTTACAGTTGTGATACCGTCTGTTCTAGGGAAGGAAGAAAAAGATCCGATGACGTTTACAAATTCATCGTCTTCCTAAGGTTCTTTGAAAACCTCCCTTTTCGACCAATGCCTCAATAAAATTTCTCCATTCGCCCGGTTAAGTCCTTATAGGAACATTGTGCTCTAGGACCTTCGATATGTATGGATGCGCAAGTGGGCTTTGTCGTTCCTCATCCTCTCGAAGTATCCGGGCATTGGCACAAGTACATCTTACGAGTGACACTTCGTGGGGACCCATCCCCGCATTTTCCGTGGTGACTTTCATCGTCACTAGCCGACAACCATCCATTGTGTCCGGCTCCCATAGATGTCATTTCCGCATGATTGTTCCATCGACTGATCCGGGCCTCGGCTGACTCTTCGCTCTCGTCGTCATCATCGTCATATCATTGTCATCAATCATCTTCCCATACTACTGGGATTTCGGGAGAGAGAACGCATGTCAAATCTATTAGGGAAGATGGGTGCGTGCAACCGCAGAAATTATCATATGCCCCCATTGCCGAAGCGGCAATTGCGACTTCGCTTCTCCTCCCGAAACCTGGGGGAAGAGTGAGAGGGGCGGCACGTACTTGACTCCAGGAAGGATATAGAAGCAATCCTCCTCCTCTAATTCTTCACTTTCATCGTGCTCGGGATCGTATTCGGCTTCTCCTGCAACCAACTTGCAAGTGTACTAACCTGTGTGCTCTTCGGCCTCTTTCACATAAGCTCCAACACGGCGCCCGCTGAAGCTTTCTTGTTCAATCTTCCTTGACTGCTCTAACCATCTCGTAAATGGTTTTCTCATGATTTGACCGAATGCACTGACTTTCTTCAAGACGCCTATCCCTTCCTCCGAGAAGTAACGAGCCTCATATTCTTGTAAGAAATTTCTAACGTGAGACCAAGGAGGGTTGATTTGTACATAATCCTCAAGGATGAGGGGGAATCCGAATTTAGGATCCTCAACAAGGTTGGCCATGGGTATTTGGAGATCTTCATCAGTTTCCGCATTTTCCTGGGCGTGCGAAGGTTTTCCGGCTTCAATCATGTTCACCTGGTTATGATTTCTTGGGAAGGGATTTTTTACTGTGTTAGGCCCCTCGGGGCCTTCCAACTTTCCTTGCTCTATCAGCCCCTGGATTGCCTTTTCGAGTAAAGCGGTTATACTCACATGTCCGTGGGTTTGATGAAAAGCGCAGAATTTAGAAGTATCCATGGGAGCATTCGGATTCCTGGGTTGGAAATTCTCTAAAGGCCGCAGCAAACCTTCTTTCACCAATCCTCTAAAGATGTCGTTCAGAGGCATTCCGAAGCTTTCGAGATTTATGACCCGTGGTTTGGACTCACCCGGTTTCTCCGGGAGTAAAAGGAGTTGCATTATTACATTCTCACCGCGTAGTTGATCGCCTCTTTACCTTTAGCGGGAGCGGACAGAAGACGTATTGGAGGGAGGAGCCCGATATCCGTAGCGAGTGCGCAAAGCGGCCGGTTGCCGATTGTAAGCCTTTTCAAACTTAGTTGCGGAGTTAACCATGGCCCGGTAGGTCTCAGTGGGGAAGTGGCTGGGGGAAGCCCTTGGATGTGGATCACAGGCACGGCTGGAAGATG